>CM076986.1:37404186-37434186 GCA_039105355.1 Benthosema pterotum
CCATGTTGGTGGTTTTCTTCAGACCTCCATTTCTTGGGAACACATAATGGGGGAACTTTTTTATCATGTTCCCCAACACCTCTAGGGTATACTAATGACATATTAGAATGTTGAAAAAGTCTGGACTTCCCCTTTAACAGCTACTTGCTCCCGATGTGCTGGTTTTCTACCACCATTGATGAGTGAATGGGTGAATGGGATCTACTATCTATGTAAAGCGCCTTGGATGAAGGCAGACACTTAATTGCTTCGTCCTGCAGACGGTCCAGAAGTTTGTTGTTGTCAACAAATCATGAAAACAAAACATTCGTTGGGCTCAGGATAGGGCGTGGCTAATTTGTAAGGGGGAGTGGGGTTGTGTGGGGTGAGGCAGCGTTTCAGCCAATCACAGCACAGCAGTAGTTTCATAATGAGCCAATAGAGTGGAGGTGAGGCGGAGTTAGATTCTGTTTTTAAACAAATCTGTTTACAAACACAGTGATTGTACACACTAATGTCGCCTCTATTACCTTTAAATGTAGTCTTAAAAGGGCTCCATTTTCGTTACCATCTAAACCCATTATCCTAAACCTTGTATCATTTTTTTTTACTATTTTGAAAAACTTTTTGGAATAGTTCAACGTTCCAATCTATTGACACATTGTGAGCTTGGAGACTGGGCATTTAAAGGTAGGTAAGGTAAGTGATTTGAAATTCATGGTGTAGTACCAGCCTGGTGCACTAGGGGCCCCCAAGAGTAGCTACACTATGTGAACCTGCTGCTCGATCCTGATTGGAGGAGAATTCACCCTCCACCTGGGAACTTTTATTAGCTCCTCTGCTAACGTGGGGGAGGGGGAAACTCCATATATGGTCTGCACACCTTATAATAGAGCATTTTAACAGAAAAAAAAATGGGGTGATATCTGACAAAAGTGAAATCACTTCCCCTACCTTTAAACTATTGAAAAATGTTCTTTTTTTAGTAGTTTAAAAAGGCAAAGAAGTTAAGGGATAAGGGATTTAGCTGTGACGAAAATGGAGCCCTTAGTTTTTAGTCACCGTAGCTGTGGAAGAAAAGGGCGTCGACAAACATTTTTCGTCTGAGTATTAGTCTACGAAAACAACAACAACAACAGCAGTGCCGCCGTGGTAACCATGCAGGTGTCTGGCAGTCATCCCGTTCCTTGTGTAAAAGCGGTGTAGTGTCCGTAGCGGTCCGAAGAGTTACTGGGATGACCTACATGAGACAATCAGCACCAGCTGTTAGTGCGACCCGCGGAAGGTGATTTAACTGTCTGTGACGTCCACCATGTTCTCCCCCCCAAAAAACTTGGCAGCGACTAAATGAACTGTCCCTCCTTCCTTTTATACCCAATACTGTAAATCAAGCCCCACTACTCCACTATGTGCTGTTGTTGTTGTTGAATGAATGAATGAATGAATGAGAGAGAGAGAAACGTGGGATTTCTCAATGAGAACGAACGTGTGCAGTTCTTTGTTATAGTAACAGAGTGCATTTTAGGCTACCGACTGTGACTATACAGTATATTCCAGAAACCAAGGCCAGGGAATCACAAACAACACGTCAGTCAATGTTTTTAGACGTTTTACCGCTGTGAGCAAGCCTGTGTGTGTGTGTTGTCCTTAAAGGACAACTTTGTTGTTGTTGTTTTTTTTCAACCAAGGTTCATGTTTTAGGTTATTAGAGAGAGTAAAAGATGGGTGTTAATTGTTTTCCATCCCTTGCTTTCTTTAGTTTTATGGATTTTAGCTATGGGAAGGGGCATTCGAGAGTGGTCCTGAATACTTTTTTTTTTTTTTTTTTTTACAATTTTTTTTACAAAGTGATTTCTTTTTTTATTATCTACTACAGTCCTAATACAATCCAGAAATTATAACTGGCCACAAATACACTACTGAATGTGACACACTGCCATATTGAGCCTCTGGGTCAGATATGCCCAATGGAGTGTGTAAAGTGCAGTGCGGTGTGCTGCCTCCTTCACAATCAATAGATCCTGTGAACTTCCATGACCACTTATAATTTCCTGGGGTTTATTAGGACTGTAGTAGAAAAAACACTTTAAAAATGTGTAAACAAATATGTATTTATGGCCATGAAATGCTTATTGACCTGTTGTTTGTATGGCGTCTGATTCTTTGTTTCACTTTTTGTTACATGTGCTGCACAACATTTTCCCTTTTAGGGACTTAAATAAACTTGAACTTCAACTTGATGTTTGAATGCCCCCTCCCATGGCTAAACTCCCTAAAACTAAAGAAAGCAAGGAATGTAAAACAATTAACATAAATCTTTTACTTTCTCTAATAACAACCTAAAACTTGAACTTGTCTTTGGTTGAACAAAAAATACTAAGGTTGTCCTTCAACCCACACATTCAAATGGTATAGTTTAAATTATTTGTTGGGTTATGGGTTACCTGGACCACAAAGAGGTCCAGGTGTTAACTTGTACATAAAAAAAAAACCCTTATTTACCCTACCATAAGCCCAGAAATAATTTAACTTAAATGGAATTGAATGGGGTGCTGTGCTAATTCCATCGAGATAAGTAGCAACTAGTGTTTGTTGAGGGCTTATGGTAGGAAAATATAGCCAAAACAAAATATGGTCCTCTTTGATGGACACCTAACAACTACAAATATAGGTATAAAGAAAACATTTTAGATTGCTATAAAATAGATTTCTGAAAGGACAAATAAAGAATCTATCCATCTTCTAGACTGAAATTCTCCTTTAGCACTGCGTCAGAGGGGGTCTATTATAACTGTTGTTACTGCCGTCTTCAACTCCATGCACCCTTTCCTTCCAGTCTACTGTAATACTACTGAGAGTGTTAAAATGGACCCACATGAACCCACCAGACACACACATCTATCTGGAATGGACCCAAATACAACTTTGTCTATATTGTTAAACATAAGTCAAAGTTGGTTCTTAGGAAGCACATCCAAATACTATTGATTTAGGGATCCTTATTGACATGAAAATCTTTGAGAATCAATATTACTACCTACTTTACTTACTTAATACCTACTACCTGTCCACATGTCCCCCCAAAAGACACATTTATTTTTCCCGCATATAGCCATATATATATATATATATATATATATATATATATATATATATATAGCGCTGGACTACAAGAACTACTCTCTATTTGCTCTCAGTATGGAGCTTACTTTGACATCAAGTATAATGCAGAGAAAAGTAACATCATGGTTGTGCGCTCTAGAGAAGATAGGAGATCAGTCTTCCCTACGTTCTTTCTGAGTGGCAAGGCTCTTCGTGTGTGCAATGAGATTAAATATCTTGGTCACTACATATCTGATGACCTGACAGATGACAGGGATATTCATCGCCAATGTAGTAAACTCTATGCACAAGCAAATATGCTTAGGAGGAAATTCCTCATGTGTTCCCCTGAAGTTAAGGCCTCTCTGTTTAGAGCCTACTGTACACCATTATATACTGCCCAGTTGTGGGTCAGATATAAGGCTAAATCTATGCAGAGACTAAATGTAGCATACAATGATGCCCTGCGATTGTTACTGCGTGTGCCTAGATGGCACAGCGCCAGCCAATTGTTAGTTAGTTTAGGGCTACCCGCCTTCAAAGCCCTGTTAAGGAATTTGATATACAGATTCATGTGTCGGTTGGATGAATCTGTAAACCTTATCTTAATGAAGTTGGTTGACCCTGCCAAAAGCAGTTTTAGATATAGCTCAAGTCTGTGGCACCACTGGCGTTGCAGCCTTTTTTATGTCCACTGACTGCTCATGCCTTTTTGTTTTTGTTGTTGTTGTGTAATGTGTGTGTATTGTTGATGTTTTGTCTTTCTTTTGTGTTTTTGTTATGTTATGGTTTGTGCGTTGATGTTGATGTATTGCATGTCTATGGACCCCCTGAGAGTTCCGAAATAAAGATTTATATATATATATATATATATATATATATATATATATATATATATATATTATATATATATATATATATATATATATATATATATATATATATATATATATACACTCAACAAAAATATAAACGCAACACTTTTGTTTTTGCTCCCATTTTTCAGGGGATGGACTTAAAGCCCTAAAATTCATTCCAGATATACAATATAACCATTTCTATCAAACACTGTTCACAAATCTGCCTAAATGTGTGATATTGAGGACTTCTGCTTTGTTAAGATAATCCATCCCACCTCACAGGTGTGCCACATTAAGATGCAGATGTGACATCATGATTAGTGCACAGGTGTACCTCAGACTCTCCACAATAAAAAGACACCCTGAAATGTGCAATTTTCTTTTGCCTTATTGGGTGTATGGGCCTCTGAACCAGTCAGTATCTGGTGTGACCACCATTTGCCTCATGCAGTGCAACACATCTTCTTCGCATGTTCTTCGGAATGTTGGTCCACTCCTCTTCAATGGCTATGTGAAGTTGCTGGATATTAGTGGGAACTGGTATGCGCTGTCGAAATGGTAATAATGTGGTAATATTGTGTTATTACCATTGTTACAGTGTGTACCAGTTCCCACTAATATCCAGCAACTTCACATAGCCATTGAAGAGGAGTGGACCAACATTCCACAGGCCACAATTGACAATCTGATAAACTCTATGCGAAGAAGATGTGTTGCACTGCATGAGGCAAATGGTGGTCACACCAGATACTGACTGGTTCGGAGGCCCATACACCCAATAAGGCAAAGAAAATTGCACATTTCAGGGTGTCTTTTTATTGTGGAGAGTCTGAGGTACACCTGTGCACTAATCATGATGTCACATCTGCATCTTAATGTGGCACACCTGTGAGGTGGGATGGATTATCTTAACAAAGCAGAAGTCCTCAATATCACACATTTAGGCAAATTTGTGAACAGTGTTTGATAGAAATGGTTATATTGTATATCTGGAATGAGTTTTAGGTCTTTAAGTCCATCCCCTGAAAAATGGGAGCAAAAACAAAAGTGTTGCGTTTATATTTTTGTTGAGTGTATATATATATATATATATATATATATATATATATATATATATATATATATATATTTATTATTATTATTTTTATTATTATTATTATTTATTCTGTACTGTACTGTACTTGTGATGTTTTTACTTTCATTGAAAAATATCACGGTCTGCTATTTTTGGGGAGAATGTGAGAATGCAGCACAAATCTGAGCGAATCACATATACAGTACAAGGTTAGGGCGAAATGGGTTAAAAACAAAGGAATTAACAGTAGGATTGTGAAATCAGCTGATTAACAAGCACATATTGTGAGCTTGTAGACCTGCAATATTTTCACTAGTTTTGGTTCCGTCTGTTGGTCTTAGAGGCTAAAAGTAGCTAAAACAAACTAACTGACTGACATACGAGTTGCATGTGTTTGAGAGGATGTATTCCTCACCCATCGTATTTTTACGGAGGCCAGTTTTAAATTGCAGCTGACCACAGGTGCCCTTTCAGGGAGTTTTTTTGAAGGAGTCAAAGGAGGAGAGATTGGCATGGCTTCGTGACTGTTGGTTGGTAGGGCGGTGGCATTGTAGGAGTTTAATGAATTTAGTCCCTTGTTTGTGCCAAATCTGGGTTGAACATGGTTTGTTGAAATCGCTCTCTTGTGGGAGTGGAGTTTGTTCACATAAAGTAAGAAATTTCATTCAATTTTGGCTAACCCTCAGAGTGTCATGACCATATAAGGAGTTCCTCCCTGTAGTGTACCCAGTGAGCCCCTGGGGTAGGGTCAGAAAACAAGCCTGTTCGATATAGGTTTCAGTTGGGGGGGGGGGGGGGGGGGGGGGGGGGGCTTGGTCTATGTCAGGGGTGCCCAACCTTTTTTGACCCAAGATCTACTTTTCAGCAGCCAACCCCTCCGGGATCTACCAGTCCAATATGAACATTTCAAACCACACGCATCGTTGCCAGCCTGCAGTAACTTCACAACAACACAACACTACTTTGTTTTACCACTTTACTTTATGTTACACGTTGCAGAACAATACTGTTGGCATAATTCAGACAGACAGACAGACAGACAGACAGACAGACGCTCGACAGATCGCTCTTTTTTCTTTTCCACCCTATTTTTTTCTTCCCCCCCCCCCCCACATCTCCCGAGATCTACTCGTGATCAGGCCGAGATCTACCGGTAGATCCCGATCTACTGGTTGGGCTCCCCTGGTCTATGTGCTGTTGCTCTGTCCCCCCCCACCACTGTAGAGTGTGTGCATATGCTTGTTACCAGGGAGGGCCAGGGAGTTTTCCAAATCACTGAATGCTCCTTTAAGAAAGTATTTAGACAGGTACAGTACATGGGTATTTTGGTAGTGTACTGAATCTGTATCTGGATAACATCTAAGATGCTCTGTATATTTTGGCCTCGGTGGAATCTGAAGCGTGTTTAGGTGCCGATTAACTTAAACAACCACTATTTGTGTTGACAAAAGAGTGTGTTGTCAAAACTTGATTGAGGGGAGACAAACATGCAGATAATATGGTCACTCCTAGATTCTTCTTGGTTCAAAGAGCTTGTCTTTTGTGGAGACTGATTGAAGCAAATTGTGTAATGCGCTGTAAAACTGCATGAACTCAGTCAGTTACTGGCTGACCGCTACGGCGGCCAGTCGTGTGTTTTCTGTTGACTCCCAGTCTGCATGTATCGCGGACCGTCAGCCAATCAACGGGGTGTATGGATCGCGGACCGTCAGCCACAGCGGTTGAGGGGAGGCCGCCATCATCATCACCTCAGCATGGACAACAGGCGGCAGTGAGATTGAACTTTTCAATGAACCGCTTGGAGCAGGGGTGGCGTATGGCCTACTCGCTACTGTAAACATGTTCATGATCGCTCTTGTTTCTGTGGACTTATAGAATCTGTCATTGCTTGTTTGGGAGTTTTGAGAATATTATAGAGAAAAAACAACTCAATCAAGGCTGTTCTTCATTGTTGTTGTTTGTAGGAAATCTCCAGTTCAGGACCATTCAGTTCAGGACCATTTTTGTGTTCTCTCTATCACAGTGCTGTTGTACTTTACATCTATGTGTTCTTTCGAAAACATTGGACCAATGGAATTCTATGGAACAACATATTAGACAAAACCTGTCTGCTAACGGCAGCTAACTCCACCAGGGGTTGACACTAAGGTCTCCAAGGCACTTGCCCATCGGGCAAGTGCAAGTCAGGTTCTACTTGCCCTCAGGTCATGGTCACTTGGCCCCCAAAAATATATTGTAAATTTTGCATTTAAGTTTACTTCCTACTTGGGTGCTTTAAACCAGGGGTTTTCAACAGGTGGTCCGGGGACCACCAGTGGTCCCTGAGAGGGTTCCAGGTGGTCCCCAGCTAAGTTGGTTAACCAGATGTAACTCTTGAGAACTCAAGAGTTAAAATTCCTCATCTTAATTAGCCCATAGTGGTCACTGACCCAGTGGTCCCTGACCCCAGCAAAATGATAGTTTGGAACCAAATGGACCTGGAAGAGAGATAGGTAGAGATAGCTAGAAAGCAGGGAAAGACACAGAGGCAGAGCGCAATGACTGCCTTCAAGACAAATATATCTTCTGTTGTGTTATAGTGCACTAAGTCGCACACTTGCCCGATCGGGCAACCAGGTAGCAGTCTTCACTTGCCCCACCATTTTTTTTACTTGCCCCGGGCAAGTGTTAGTGTCAAGCCCTGTCCACTCCCCGTCTCATGCGAGTCAGTGACAATACATAAAGTCATGACAACAACATGTGATGAGGCAGTATTGCATTACCGCCTCAGAAAACAAAAGGTGTTCTAAATTCCTGAAAAATGAACATTGTGCGGTTATTATGGAGGCATTCAACGGAGTTCAGACCTGAAACCCGAGGCCTTGAATGAATGATACGGTAGTTAAACTGTCCGACGTCGTCTCTCTTACCTTTCTTGTCGCGTGACGTTCAGGGTGAAGAGAGTTCAGAGTTCTGACACTTGGAGCCTGTAGAGTCTGTTGACTTCACCGTCCAGATGAGTTCATAAACACAAAGCAAAACTGTTGCCTAGCAGTTGTTGCCTAATAAAAGTTCTGTTGTTGGTCTTTTCTTTCTTTAAAAAAACGGAACAATAGGTGGACCTCACGAAGATGCGGAGATTATTTGCGCACTTGTTGCCAACTCTGCCGTCGCGATGGAGCACGTTGCGTCGGTGGCGACGAGACGCTGCACGCGCGTTATTGTCAACAACAGCGGCCCTGCGCTCGTGGTACGCGTTGTCATTTTAGCCTAACTTAACTGTACAAAAACCTGAAAAGAAAAAAATTAAAAATCATTACGAAAAAGAAGTAGAAAACAAGCTTTTATAGGTGATATAAAAGTCTATCTATGTCTAAAAAAAACACCAAAAAACCTAGGCCTATTAAACCCAAGAGTCGTACAGAATTGCTCAGGGCAGGAGTGAGGAGCCTCAGTCAGTGTTTTTCGGTACCGGGTTCAGGATGGCCGTTGCTCAGAGTTATGTAATCGGATGACAGGTTCACAGGCAGCAGCAGCAGCAGCAGCATCTCTTCTCTTCTCTTCTCCCCAACTTGTTGAGTCCGTCTGTGTAGGTCAGTAGTAGTTCAGTTAGTTCTTCTTCCTTCGACGGGAGAGACGAAGAAGAAGAAGTTGTTCCTCCTCTCCGACCGCCTCATGTGCGCACGAAGCAAAGGCCTCTCTCTCTATATAAACCGCCCGCAAAAAGTATTCAGTCGCTCGCTGTTGTTTGAGGACATTTTGATTCATTAATTCAACTCTCCTCCCTCCAGCCTCCCTCCTTCCCGCAGCTCCCACCCACCCTCTCTCTCTCTCTCTCTGTTGTGTGTGTGTGACATCTCTCTCTCTCTCTCTCTCTCCCTCTCTCAGACTGTACTGCTGTGCTCTATAAATGGGAGCCTTGTTGTGAGGCTCCTCCGACTGTTCAAGGCCCTTTGTGTCAACTTTTGTGTGTCATGTAAATGTTTGATGGTTATAAGATACAAGCCCTGGAAGTTATTTCTTCGCTGTAACACTGAATGTGTATTTATTTATTATACAAAGCAAAATCTCGCGCACACACACACAAAATAATAAGGGGCCTTTATTTATTGTGCGGCGCCCCCCCCCTTTTTAAAACTTGGAACACTCACGTTTTGCGTTGGTTTAAAGTTAAAGATGTTTCGCCGTGCGCTCGACGGGATGAATAAACGATGCGTGGCGGTGTTTCCTGTGAGGTAGTGCCACGATGTCCGCCTCCGCGCGGCCGCGCAGAGAGACGTGTTCATCATCATGCTGAGGTTGTTGTTGGACGGCACATGACAGTCATGAATGTATAATTAAATTAAATTAAAACAACAACAACACTAAACAACAATTCCATTCAGGGGCCATGCAGAGCCGTTACCACGCCTGATGGAATGTCTTTCAACTTTTTGACTTTAAACCCACTATGCTAGAGGGGTGGCAGTGACTTGGGGGCGGTGTAGAGTCACCGGATGGATGGTAACCGCAAGGTTGGCGGCTCAAACCCGGCGGCTCCCCCAGAGGAGAATTCCACCTTGGAAGGCCTTCTTTACATGTATTTGCAGTTGATTTGTTTCCAAACAAGAAATGAAACATCCTTTTAATTGGCAGCTGCAACCTTAGCTGCAACAGACGTTATGCAGTTTGAGACAGGCAATGAGAAGTCGTGTGGTTGCAGAGAGACTATAAATGCACTGGTGTGTATGGGCTCGCGGCCTGTTTTCTGACCCCTCAATGTCGCAACTGTTGTACTGGACGGCTATGTCCAATAAGAAGTTGTCATGGCGTTGCCCAGACACCAGACAGCCAATCAGATAGCCGCTATAAACACCATCCCAGGCTCAGAGGTCGCCATAGAGTATAGACAGAATTATTCTCTCTGTTCACTTCCATGGAGTGGCTCATTGAAAACAATCTATTTTCTAATTCTAGTTTGTCACCCCGCAATAGTGAGGCGACGACTTAGGCAGTGGGATATTTACATATCTATCGCCTGTGGGTGATTACTAGGCCAGCCGCTTTGCAGCTGCCAAAAAAGTGATGTTTTGTAGGCTGATTCCCCTACCCAACCCTAAGCTTAGAATGGGGCTTTGGGTTCACCTGTTTCCACCACTTAAAAATGCTTTTCTTTTGGCTATATACTCTCTCTCCACCATGTCAACAATCATGTGTTCACTCACCCTCACACTTTAGGATTTGATTCAGCAGTGGTTTACGCATCCATGCCCCCCATACACGCACACGCACACACACACACACACACACACACACACACACACACACACACACACACACACACACACACACACACACACACACACACACACACACACACACACACACACACACACACACACACACACATCTTTTGAAACTGTTGAAGCAAATGTGAACGTGAAATTGTGTGTGTCATCCAAACCCACAATGTCAGAAGTGTGCTACTGAAAACCGCACACAGTTTGTGAACAGTAAACCATCACCAGTTAGCCCTTGGTTTGGGAGAAAACCTCTGTGAGTCTGAATGTGCTACACATACAGTATACTGTACATGATGTGACACTGTGAGTGCTTTGCTGGTTAACTGAATGCACTGAGGTAAGAAGATAGACTCTGATTTTCTTGGCCAAACTTGGGATGCTTCAATAGAACTCTTTGAACACCTGCTGATCCGCTATCAAATAATATAGAGAGGAGGCTGATTCCAGTCAACTCCTATCACCAGAGAATGCCTATTTCTCCATGCTGAATGTGAGAAAAAGAAATGAAGAACTGAAATCTCAGACATGTGTATTTGTTACCATACATAGAACTGTAGAGAGCTCTCTGATCATTTCACTTTCATTATCTCTCATTTTTCTACTTTCATTATTTACAGTAGCTCATCAGCAAAAACTGAACAGTGCTGTGGTGAAGAAAGTGGTAAAGAAGAACTTTCCAAGAAAGGACTTTCTTGGAAAGTCCTTGTTAAAAAATAAAATCAGCACTGTAGAACCAGACCTAAGATGTGGTTGCACTCCTGTTGTTTCACTGGTGTATTCTGCTGACGGCCAAAGCTGTGTGCCATGAATAGAGATTGGTGATCCATGCCCAACACCCAGCTAGCAATACAGCTAGCAATGTTCAGAATACTCGTTCCACGTTTGGAACACATTTGTAATTTTCAACTTATTCTTTTTTATTATTATTATTATTTTTTTTTTTATAATTTTTATCCCACGATTTCGTAACCCATTTTTTCACCCAGTGCCAATTCCTAATGTGATCCTGGGCTCTACACACCCTCCACCAACCTGGGGAGGCAGCAGACTGGGCTCATGCTTCCTTCAAGGCATGAGGAGTCGCGCCGCCTTCTTTTCACCTGTCAGGGGGGAGTTTCCCTGGTTGGACGTAGCGCGTGGAAGGAACACGTTATTCCAACCAGTTCCTGTCCCCTCCATCAGGCGCCCCGGCTGGCCAGGGGGAGGCAGTTTAGAGCCCAGGATTACTGCATGTTTTTGTGAGGGTATCTACCCTCTGGAAAATGCTTAAGAAGATACTAGTCCTACAAATGTAGGAAAGGATATGGTACCTTCTTGCTTATTGTAGCTGTAGACATGCTTATGAAAATGAATGTTTTTGGAAAATAAACCTTTTGGAAAGGCTTCATTCTCAACATGTCCTCTAAAGTAGCAGCCGGCGCCACTATACTGTACATCACAGGGGAAAACTATACTGTGCATCTCAGGGGTAAATTATACATGATTATACATGATTTTTCACCTGACTCTGGTAGTATTATTCATGCTAAGCAACCTACTAAAAGTCTAACAAAATCTACCTACAGAAAAAGATTAATTTTGAAGTGGCAGCTGTGGCAGTGAGCCAAGCTTACATTGGCTATATTGTAGTATGTGAATGTTTTGTCATTTGGTACATTGGACATGCTTATCAACTAATCTAGGAAAAATATACCTTTGGGAAAGGCTTATTCATCACGATTATGTCCAAATTGGTATCAGTCTGACAAAATCAGACTCAATACGGAGATCCTCCCTGCAGACTCACCCATCTGCACCAGAACTTATAGAATGGATGGACTGTTCTGATGTGTATAGCCCCTGCACCAGAAGCCTAGTTAAAATTTCACCTGTAAATGTGCACAAGTACACAAGCTTCCTGGTTGAGATGTACAGACGTCTGCAAACCCCAGAACTGTACAAACCCTAACCCTAACGTGAGGAAGAGTCATTGATGTAAATATCGACATCAGTACATAGATGACTTATGTGACAAGACAGGTAATGAACGTGTACGTGCAGGCTGCTTTTTTATCATGCCGCTATTGTCCACACAACAGCTCTAATGTATACATGACCTGTTAAAATGTTGATAATGGGTGGAATTCCCCTTAAGGCAAGGACTGTGAGTCCTGATACATCATACATGCATGTGTGTGTGTGTGTGTGTGTGTGTGTGTGTGTGTGTGGGGGGGGGGGTGGTCAGTGGGTTGTGGGTGGCAGATGGGAGGGGCAGGCTGAGATTGATGCGCGTGTGAATCCGGCGCAATATCGCGCAGCGCATGACAGTTCATTGTGCTGCGCGCCTCAGATGCGTCTGCCCAATCCCCCCCCATACACCCCCACCCCCACGGCGGGGCGCTCATCAAAGCCTGCGGTAAATCTGACCCCTCAGTCATGACAACACAAACCCCACATGGGGCGGGGGTGGGGGGGGGGGGGGGGGGGGGGGGGTATGTGTCTGTACAGTTTCCCCTCTGACTTTTCTAGGAAACACATAAAAACAACTGTAGCCAGTGGTATCCACGCTTTTTCATGTTCAAGCCTCAAATAAGGACCTCAAATTGACACGAATTAGCTGGTTAATTTCAAGGTATTTATATTTTAATGGCATATTTCTCTGCAAACACCAATATGCATGACACCTTTCTGAACATATCTTTTCCTAAATTTGTAGGACTAGAATAAGTTGAAAAATGCAAATGCTTTCCCAACGTGGAACGAGTATTCTGAACAACAGGTATTGTGGGTGGAGGGCATGGATCACCAATCTCTCTATGTCACACAGCTTTGGTCTTCAGCAGAAGCAAGCACATCTCTGGTCTGGTTCTACAGTGCTGCTGCGTTGTTGTTTTTTACACTGAAGGTGAAGGGAATTTCAGTGATGATTGCAACAATGGTTGAAATGTCAGTTCGGTTAGTTCCACACTCTTTCCAAGAAAGTCCCTGTTCTTCACCACAGCACTGTTCAGTCTTTGCTGATGAGCTAAATAATGAAAGATTAATGAGAGATAATGAAAGTAGAATAATGACCAGAGAGCTCTTTACAGTTCCATGTATGGTACACAAATACACATGGCTGAGATTTCAGTTCTTCATTTCTTTTTCTCACATTCAGCATGGAGAAATAGGCATTCTCTGGTAGTGGGAGTTGACTGGAATCAGCCTCTATAGCCACTATAGTTCCACACTCAATCCAGAGGACCACTATAGTTCCACACTCTCCAAAGGGGGCCGCTATAGTTTCACACTCACTCCAGAGGAGCGCTATAGTTAATTCCACACTCACTCCAGAAGACCGCTATAGTTCCACACTCACTCTAGAGAGGGACTGCTATAGTTCCACACTCACTCCAGAGGACCGCTATAGTTCCACACTCACTCCAGAGGACCGCTATAGTTCTACACTCACTCCAGAGGACCGCTATAGTTCCTCACTCACTACAGAGAGGGGCCGCTATGTAGTTCCACACTCACTCCAGTGAGGGACCACTATAGTTCCACACTCACTCCAGACGACCAGGTCTGTATAGTTCCAGACTTAATCGGAGGTTGCGTTGTCTGGCTACTATTCCGTTTTATAACTAGCGGCCTGTTCCCTCATATTGAATGAGGTACAATAAACAACGCAGCAGCAGCGTTGCGACATGCATAACAAGGGGGGCCTGCATGGCCTGGCCCTTGCATCACTGTGTGTGCGCCCCTCACATGCACGCTGTGCGGGGTGTCCCGTATCCGGGGCCCGGCCTGGTTGCAGGGGCCCTCCTCGGAGGTGTCAGTCCGTGTGTGTGTGTTTACTCACAGCGTGTGAGGATGGCCCTTGGCTGGGGGGTCAGCCACGGTTTCCTGGGCGGACGTCCGAGGAGGAGGCAGGCATTTGCTCCCCCCTCATCCCTCCTGCTTTTTTTTCCAAGAAGTGCTAGTATCCATAGAAAGGAAAGGGAGAGAGAGAGACATGGGGAGGAAGAGAGAGAGAGAGAGCAGTTAAGGGAGAGATGGAGATAGCAGGGAATAAATAAATAAATTCGTTCACACAAGCCAGAATCGGAATGAATTTTATTGCCACCGTCGAGAAATTAGTTTTAAGTATGGTTTTCGACCTTTTTGACACCAGGGCCCACTATTTACTCAGCATTCGAGCCACGGACCACATTTGGGGACATTTTTAACCCACACAGACCCACACAAACTAAAGATTTCTTTTGTCCACAATTGCAGGCTGGATTTGGGAAACAAAACAGGCAAACATACAGATCAAAATGACCATTAATCTTCTACTGTACATTGTACAACATCCACGATTTTAATAGTTAGTAGACTATACATTCTCTTGTTGTGTAGGCTAATTCAGATGATGGGTATTTTAACTCTTGTGAGTGTAAACATGAAACCAAATGGACCTGCAAGGGTCCATTTGGTTTTTGTTTTTGGTGCTCCCGTGTGTTTTCTGTCCCCACAAATAACGTTTGAACAAACAGGCTTTCATATCACATTATAAGAGCTTTCATCAGGGGTTGACACTAATGTCTCGGAGGCACTTGCTCATCGGGCAAGTGCAAGTCAGGTTCTACTTGCCCTCAGCTCCGAATGTGCCCTTCCACTTTGTTTACAGTCTCCAACATTGTTGATTTTAGATTTTTTAAACCAGTGGTTTTCAACCTTTTTGACGCCAGGGACCACCGTTTATTCAGCATTTGAGCCACGGACCACCATTTGATGACATTTTAGCCCCACACACCCCAAACAGTAAAGACTTCTACTACTCTTCTACGTTCTCTAGTTGATGATGAATATTTTAACTCTTGAGAGTGTAAAAATGAAACCAAATGGACCCGCAAGGGTCCATTTGGACCCGCATTTTTACATTCTCGTGAGTTACATCTGGTTAAAACAACTTAGCTGGGGACCACCTGGAACCCCCTCAAGGACCACTGGTGGTCCCCGGACCACCTGTTGAAAACCCCTGTTTTAAACCATACAGGAGGAGTGGACAGTTCAGATCTCCACCTACCAGTGACATCATCAACAGGGTTCCTGGCTGGAAGTATTGCATATAGACCTGCGCAGTGACGTCACCGCCCCCGTTCCAGAAGTGTTTTCCCCATTCATTTTTCTCATAGACTTTTCGAAAATAATTGATATAAAGACGATTACAACGAGGACAAAGCCAACTCGGGTCGTGACAAATCATGATGACACACACAATCTTTTGGGACGATCAAATAATTTCTAAGATGAAAAACGAAACAAAAAGTGTTGTATCCTGCCGTTTTCTACTTCTTGCTAATTAGGTATTATATGATGATATTGTGTGTGTCATCATGATTCGTCACGACCCGAGTTGGTTTTGTCCACAGCAAAATTGTCTTTATATAAAAAAATATATATTTTCGAAAAGTCTATGAGAAAAATGAATGGGGAAAACACTTCCGGAACCGGAGAGGTGACGTCACTGCGCAGGTGCATAGTCCCTGATCATTACTTGGGTGAGTGGAGCGGGCACAAGTAAGGTGAACGGTGCGCGGCGTTCAGTTCTCAGCAGGGGTGTAGTGGAGGGGGACGCGGGGCGACAGAGTCCTCCCACTTCTCACATCTAAAATATATACAGGGGTGTAGTGTCAGGGGGACGCGGGGGGACAGAGTCCCCCCACTTCTCACATCTAAAATATATACAGGGGTGTAGTGTCAGGGGGACGCGGGGGGACAGAGTCCTCCCACTTCTCACATCTAAAATATATACAGGGGTTGTAGTGTCAGGGGGACGCGGGGGGACAGTCCTCCCACTTCTCACATCTAAAATATATACAGGGGTGTAGTGTCAGGGGGACGCGGGGGGACAGAGTCCCCCACTTCTCACATCTAAAATATATTATATACAGGGGTGTAGTGTCAGGGGGACGCGGGGGGACAGAGTCCCCCACTTCTCACATCTAAAATATATTATATACAGGGGTGTAGTGGAGGGGGGACGTGGGGGGGCGGCGTCCCCCCACTTCTCACATCTAAAATTATTTATACAGGGGTGTAGTGGAGGGGGGACGCGGGGGGACAGAGTCCCCCACTTCTCACATCTAAAATATATTATATACAGGGGTGTAGTGGAGGGGGGACGCGGGGGGACAGAGTCCCCCACTTCTCACATCTAAAATATATTATATACAGGGGTGTAGTGGAGGGGGGACGCGGGGGGACAGAGTCCCCCCACTTCTCACATCTAAAATATATTTTGGGCAAAAGTAGGCCTATGTTTTTTTTCTTGTCATTTACTTTTATGGATACAATTAGGCATTGTAAACAAAACTTTCTCAACATGCTATACTTAGTTCCCCCCATTCTGTGTTTCCTAGAATTGGAGGGCTGAAAAAATCATATTAGCATGGTGAAATACATCTTCATGACATCATCAAGATGTGTTTCACCATGTTAATGAGTTTCCTTTTTTCTGAGAGTGTACAAATGGAACCAAATGGACCCGCTAGGGTCCATTTGGTTCACATTTGTACACTCTCAGAAAAAAAAATGAAAATGGGTGGAATTCCCCTTTAAGAGGCGCCCCCCCCCACACACACACACACCTAAAAGTACCACTACAACACTGGTTCTCGGTGTTTGACTGCGGTCGTTCCCTCGGGGTACTCCGATTGGCCGGTTTAGGTGATGACGTAATGATGACGTGAGTAAGAGACCGTTATAGCTAATGTCATGAGTATCAGCCACCTCCGCTCATGCACAAGTAGGCCATGGCCTACTTGTGCGCAGCGTGCAAGTTTGCACTCCACCGAGTGCCGATCGGGTTCATTTAGTAATGTAGGATTTGTTGATTTCTTTTTGTCATATCATTCCACTAGTTGAGAAACAGTGAACTGCATTGCATGATCCGCTGACCCTATGATGACCGGTTCACCTTCAGTTGTAAACCACTGGTTTATAGACGCCTTAACATTTTCATATATCATTAATATACCTTAGAGATGTTGTGTGGACATGATAAAAAAAAAGTTCCCCCAATTCTGTATTTCCTAAAAATGGAGGTCTGATGACATCATCAAGATGTGTTTCACCATGTCAATGATTTTTCTTTCAGATCCCTTTTTCCTGGGAGGGTAAAAATGGAACCAAATGGACCCGCTAGGGTCCATTTGGTTCACACTTGTATCCTGTCAGGAAAAAATTGAAAATGGGTGGAATTCCCTTTTAACAGACAACGTCACAATGACAAACTCCATCATGTGTGTGCAGGCAGGACTCATAACAGGCAATGGAAAAGTACTAACTGCACTCACGTGTAAAAAGAAAATGCATCATCAAAGCGTCAGATGGTGTTTTGGCAACCTTTCAGTGTGTTGTAGTAGTAATATGATGTTTGTGAACAAATCAAGTCATGAACGGCTCTTTGAAATGAACGATTGGATGGAGCAGTCATAATGAACAGATCACATCGCGAATTTACGCACAATTTACGAAAGGGGTATACCGACCAAATATAAATTCTGCATACTGTTAATAAATATTTCAAGCAATAAATAAAACCACACAAATTTTCGCTGTCAGGGCAATTCGGAGGCTTACAACAAATACTTTTAAAAATATATAAATAGCAATTAAAAACAGCTGTCCTTAAAGGGGAATTTCACCCATTTTCAACATTTTTTCTGAGCGTGTACAAATGCAACCAAATTAATGGTTCCATTTGTACGCTCTCAGAAAAAAGAAGCGTCTAAAGAAATCCATTAACACGGTGAAAATAGATCTTGATGATGTCATCAAGATGTTTCACCATGTCAGTGGTTTTCTTCAGACCTCCAGTTCTTGGGAACACAGAATGCCCCCCGCGATGGTGCTGCGCACGTAGACTTCTAATCTCAGAGCAGTCGCACCGGTGACCGAGACGCGATGTGAACCTGTATATTAGCTGCTCTGTTCTGTGTGCGCAATACTGTTGCACAACAAACGACAAATGTCTCCTAGGGCGCAGCACAATCACTCACTAGCCAACACACAAACCATGCATTAGTTTGTAAGGTTACTTTTATGTTATTATTCATTAAAAACACAAACAAAACACTAATATCATGGTTATAATAGTTAACTAAAACTAACTAAAAAAAATAAAGCTAGAATAAAAAATACATTTAACTTAACGAAAACTATTAAAAAAGAAATAATACTCTTAGTTTTATTATTATTATTATTATTTTTTTCAGATAATAATTTTGAATTTTTAAATTCAAAATGTGTCTAGGTTAGGGACCAGCATGAGGAGGAGCTTCTATCCACTACTGACTACAACTGAAAATCTTACGCTGAATGTACGAATGATGTTGTTATGGGATGATACAATCATCTAATCAACTCAAAGCAAGGGTTGGGGCCTTAGCAGCAGGCTATTGCTCATTCCACAAATCTCCGGTCCTTACAAAGTATACATTGTACATCGTTTTACGGGTGACAAAGGCCAACAATAACAATATTTTCCGGGGGCAAGTGGCCCTGACCTGAGGACAAGTAGAGCATGACCTGTACTTGACCGACAGGCAAGTGCCTTTGAGACCTTAGTGTCAACCCCTATAGCTGCAACTAGTTGAGAAACAGTGACCTCAATGACCCGATGACCCATGATGACCGTCTACGTAGTAACTTTACACGTTGGAGGACAATAAATCACACATGAAAAGGGAGTAGCAGCAGATTGTCTGGTTGAGTCATTATTACAGGTGTTGTAAGTAGTCAGTGGACAACTTAGACAAAAAGTGGGATGAAGCCTCACAAGTGTTAAAAAATGCACCCTACTTTGTATAATTCTTTTCAGTTCCACGTGGTTTACAGTATTAAAAACAGTTTTTGGAGTGTATTTTATATTTACCCATATAATCACCAATATAATCTAATCATCAAGTACATACTGTTGTAGGTTATAATCACCAAGTACACAAGTCATAGCTCAAATCTCCTTAGACCTCCAAAGGTCCTCCGAAGGCCCGAAAGAGAGAATCTCTCTTTCAATTGTACTTTTTGCTTTGATTGAATTTCAACTTTTTTTTTTTTTTTGCTCTGGCAATGTAAACATTATGTTTTCCTATGCCAATAAATGCAGTTGGAATTGAATCAAAAGCTAGCATAAGGATTATGATGTGGTAGTTTGGGCAATGTGAGGGATAGTCAGTGATGAACTTTACAATATAGTCACACCTTTATATTGTTATAGGGTTCTGTTTATCTTCGTCACAAACAACCATGTTGATCTTTAGAGCAGATTTTTTCCCCAGCTTTCTCCCCACGAGTACAACTTTACATAGAAACTCCTAAAGACAAAAACATTATTTCTAGGGCCCATATTTGCTTTAATAACTATCCGGCCTGTGTGCGTTCAGGGACCCCCCAGAGCTATGCCAGCAGGGGGTCCTCCCAGCAGGGTCACCCCTATAGTTGTGAGGGGTCACAGGGTTAGAGGCCGGACGCAGAAAGATCCACTTGTTTTGCAGGTTTCACGGGGGTTTGGGGTGTGTGGAGCACATGGTTAACAACGCAGTGCTGTATAAAACAAAGAAAACAGATCCTTGTTACAGAAGCAACAATAGATGAAATATATTGACCATATCGGTCTCCAGATGAATTGAAAAATACTCACATGAATGGCAGTATAGTAAAAGCGGGAAGGAGGAGGCTGCTCACTTCCAAGAACGTTTAGTAACATCTGAAGACACTGTGCCGTTTGCCGTTTTTTGCACACATTTTGAGCTTTTCCCAGCCCTAAATTTGTTGACCTATGATGTTGGCTATTTTGTGTGTGTGGGCTAGGCATGTCACGGTGTAAGAATTTCAACACCGGTTTTATAGTTTGCTTTTATACCAGTATTATCGGTTTTATAGTTTGACCACTAGATGTTCTCAGAGTCCTGGCACATGCAGGCCAAATCCTCAATCAACATTAGTAATATATACGATAGCATTTTATCCCCGCAGACCAAAAACGAAATATTTCTTTTGCTTTTGTCCACAATACCAGGATGGATTTGGGAAACAAAACAGTCCAACATACAGATCAAAATGACCATTAATCTTCTACATTCTCTAGTTGTGTAGACTTGGGCTAATTCACATGATGAATATTTTAACTCTTGAGAGCGTAAACATGAAACCAAATGGACCCGCAAGGGTCCATTTGGTTTCATGTTTACGCGTGACACTGTGACACGTGATACCGTGACATCCCTAGTGTGGGTTTACAGTACAAACGTACTATAGACAAGTGTGCATTGTTTCCCTTTTCGCCCTCTATGCCATTTTTTTGCCCTTTTCCTCCCCCTCTATGTTGCTTCTACTTTAATGCTGCAGCTGTTTCCCTGCAGAGAGACACCTGTTTCGTCCTGCAGACGGTCCAGAACCTTGTTGTTGTCAACAAATCATGAAAATAAAACAATTGTCGGACTCAGGGAAGGTGGGGCTAAAGTGAGAGGGGGAGGGCGGTTTTGTGGGGTGAGGCAGTGTTTTAGCCAATCACAGCGCAGCAGTCTCCAGCAGATTCATAATGAGCCAATAGAGTGGAGGTGGAGGTGGAGTTAGATTCTGTGTTTAAACAAATGTGTTTACAAACACAGTGTTTGTACACAATAAGTTAAAAAAAGGAAGAAAAAAAGAAAAATCATTAACATGGTGAAACGTAACCTGATGACATCATCAGGTTGTGTTTCACAATGTTAATGTTTTTTTCAGGCCTCCATTTCTAGGACACACAGAATGGGGGTAACTTTTTTAATCATGTCCACACAACAGTGGCTACACAGGGGCCTGATGGTTGGATGGATAGAGCTATACGGTGTGCCTGGAATGGAATAAAACAACACGTGCAAACGGGTCAGTGCACTTCTTCTTGGCACGGAAACTAAGTGCATTCGGAAGGATCCTCTTTTTTTTCTCCTTCATCTCCGACCCTCGGACCACCCCCTCTTCTATCTAGCTACCTCTTTGTGATCCCTCTCTCTCTCTCTCTCTCTCTCCAGGGGCGGATGTAACATTTCCCATTTTTTTTGGGGGGGGGGGGGTGCAGGAGAAAATGGTATGGGGGCGGCCCCCATACGATTTTCAGTTACAGGACTTTTATAAGGCAAGTAAAGCATCAATGATAACATCAATTGTTGTTGTTAATTGTTGTTGTTGCAACAGACACGCAGCATGCATAAAGCTAAAGGTCAGAGAGTTTTCTGTTTTCAATGATGAAATGCTGTTGGTTTAGTGGTGACACAGCTGTAGGTGTGTTTTGTGTTACAAATCGTTTTAAATATAAGCACTTTAATTTGAAATATCTTGGGTTGTTTGGCATGCCATCATGTTTGGTGGGGAAGACTGGGCATTTAGGGGGGCATTGCCACCCCCCCTATGCCCATGCCTAGATCCGCCCCTGTCTCTCTCTCTCTCTGGCAGTTGTCCCGTCACATGGTGTGAAGAACATCCCCCCCGCCCTGCCGGTTTCCCTTTCATTCTGTACTTCTCGCTCTGTCAGTTGGTTAACCAGATGAAAAGTTGGTTAACCAGATATAACTCTTGAGAGCGTAAACATGAAACCATTGGTTTCATGTTTACGCTCTCAAGGGTTAAAATATTAATCATCTAAATCCTCTCTCCTCTCCTCTCCTCTCCCTCTCCTCTCCTCTCCCCTCCTCTCCTCTCCTCTCCTCTCCCTCCTCTCCTCTCCTCTCCTCTCCTCTCCTCTCCTCTCCTCTCCTCTCCTCTCCTCTCCTCTCCTCTCCTCTCCTCTCCTCTCCTCTCCTCTCCTCTCCTCTCCTCTCCTCTCCTCTCTCAACATCCGTCATATAGCATTAAGTGATTGTGTTTCTTCTCTTTTTCATTTGTCTTTGTGTTGGGGGGGGGGGGGGGGGGGGGGTGCCCGGGGGTCGGCCGGAAGGGGACATCTGTGTCTCTAGTGACACACAGACACACACACACGCACGCGCGTGCGTACCAACCTGACTGTGATTCTTCCCGAGGAGTGGTTGAATGTAACGAGAGCAGGGCCAGATCTAGGCATGGGCATTAAGGGGCAATGCCCCCCTAAATGTCCTGACTGCCCCACCAAACACGATGGCATGCAAAACAACCCAAGTCATTTGAGTGGTTATATTTAGTAGTATGTGAAACACTACTACTGCTACTAACTAACTACAACTGTGTCACCACTAAACCAACAGCATTTCATCATTGAAAACAGAAAACTCTCTGAGTCAGACCTTTAGCTTTATGCATGCTGCGTGTCTGTTGCAACTTCAACAACAACTGATGTTATTATTGATGCTTTACTTGGCTAATATAAGTCCTGTACAAGATATACCGGTAAATCTAGTGGGTCACAGAACTAAAGAAAAAGAAAATGGTATGGGTGCGACTTCATCGCCTGTGTCGCTCGCACCACGGGCGATGATGCCACACCCATACCATTTTCTCCTGCCCCCCCCATTAGGAAATGTTATATCCGCCCCTGAACAAGAGCAAGGCCTTGCAAATCAGTGGTCTTGATTGATTGATTGAATATTTTATTAAAGGTAATAAAGGCATGACTCCATCAAAACCGCTCTCAGGGCACCTATAGACGGCTGCAATTCGAAACTGGCCTCTGTGAAACAAACCACCCTCTCCTCTTTGTACATTTCTGTTTTCCCTTTTTACCTGCATGATTTGCTGCTTCTGACTTCACTGAAGTAGTTATCTGAATGTCTCAATGAAATGAACAAGTTGGCCAGTATTGTAAGCAAGTGCACTTAACTTTTTTTTTTTTTTCAGATTTGTTGTAGTTGTACTTGAATTGTACTGTAATTCTCCAAGCTGTTATCAGTTTTGTAGCAATGCGTACTTGACTTGTACTGTAACTCTCATTTCTGTTAATAGAAATCTCATTCATTCATTCATTCGTTCAACTTTAATGTGTACAAACACCGTGTTTGTAAACAGATTTTAAAAACACATTCTAACTCCTCCTCAGCTCCACTATTGGATCATTATGACACTGCAGGAGGCTGCTGTGCTGTGATATTGGCTACTTGGCAACTTGTGCATGAGGTGCAGTATTACTTTCAAATAATATAGGATTCCAGTAAATGGTGCTTGTATTATATAGAGTCTTTATCCAAGGTGCTTTACAGACACTGTGAATCACATGAACACTTCAATGGTGCAAAAAAGCATGCAAGGCACCAACCTGCACATCAAGGGCTTTCTTTGTTACGCCTTTGCGCCATTAACTCATGGGGAACCATCAGGCTTTGAACTGGCAACCTTGTGGTTCCAATCGGGCCACTATACCCCTGATCCACTGCCACAGGATACTGACAAATTGCAGAACAGACACACATGAAAGTAATAAGTCACTCAACCTACAGTACCAGTTTTTTTTTAGAGCAATAAGATAAGTGGATACTTTCTTAACCTTTTTCGTCAAATAACTTGCCAAATACAGTACAGTAAATAAATATTATGCCCTAATATGACATGCTGTGCATTTCTGTGATTGTCAACTTGTGTCTTGTATTGTTGTAAATGAAGTTAGTGAAGCACCAGTCACTATACAGTATTGCCCGCAGAACAAACTGAACACTGATGAACTGCATGAAGCATTGATGTTGTCCTCTGCTGCCATCTATTGGTCCACACACACACACACACACACACACACACACACACACACACACACACACACACACACACACACACACACACACACACACACACACACACACACACACACACACACACACACACACACACACACCAATATTGTTTTGGAAAATGTATCAGTCTCAGTGCCACACCGGTGGGGACTATAGAATAAAACATAAAACAATATATCACAAATTATCTCTCTGTCAAGCCATTTGTAAATGTTTTTTGAGTGTGTGTGTGCTGGAGTTTGGAAGTGCTCGTTGGCTATCACTCATAAGTCCATACAGATAGCACCCGTTTTGAATTTGTACCTAATACAGGCATCCAGGGGCGTAGCTGGCAATTCTGGGACCACTGCAAAGCTTTTCCACATGCCCCCCCCCCCCTTCCTGGCGGTGCCGGGAGAGATTTTTGAAAGAGTAGTTAAAATGCTTCAATCTGGTGCACTTTGAGATCAAATATTTTTTTATAATAAACAAGTAAGTGTCTCTGGTGTCTTGCTCTGCTCGCACACGAGTAGGCCTACCTCTGCGTAATGCGCAAGTTAGCACTTCACTGAGTTCAGATCTAGTTTGGAAGATTAACGCTTTTAGAGAGACTTTACACAGTTCAATGAGAGAGAGGACATGATACACAAACGAACACAAGACTGTCAGACTAAATGAAAACTGTCAGTGCAAGTGTTCAATATATATACGATACGATACGACTTTATTGTCAGTTTGCACTGAAATTTGTCCTGCCTCCATGGCGACACCGTTCACAAATAAGACAACATACAAGTGCAACATACAATTCATTACAGACACCGACAGAAAAACAAAACAAAAACGAAAACAGAACAAAGAGCATGGACATGACGAACAAGACCTTGGGTTTAACGATTCTGGTTTAGGAGTAGGACAGACTGATGTACAAACGAGTTCTTTAGTCTGTTTTTCCTAAATTTAGGAACTCTGAACCGCCTCATAGATGGCAACAGCTGGTATTCTTCATTCAGGACATGTGAGGGGTCAGAAGAAATACTATTTGCCAGTCTGAGCATGCTCTTATTGTGGGCTCCTTTGAAATATTGAGAATGTATATGCATGGACGAGTGTTTGTGACTGACCAATCATGAATGCACTTTATATGTTGTTACGCTGTGTGTTAATGTCAGTCGCTAATGTAATGTACACCACCTAGCCAACCTTCAGGTCTCTGCGTCGTCTGTGATTCAAGAATCTGTTAAGAGCTCTGAACTCACGTCACTCGCAACACAACCCGTTGCCGTGAATGCTTGACTGCACCGATGTGCACATGCGGTGTAGTGACGTCATTAAAATGATCACTCACTTCACACATCTTCACTGTGTGAAGTGAGCGTCTTGCAACGTCGTCTTGCAACGTCGATTAAGTCAAAACAAATGGCATTTTTAAAACAAAGTGTGGGTAAAGCGTTGATGTCCGTACAGTCTGGGTTGGTCTGCGTCTCCTTGGTCCTGACTGGTTGCAACTTGCAATGCTGGTGATTTGAGGACAGGATTCCGGAGGGATCAACCCCGTCTTCTTTGGTCATTTGGCGGAAGAGATTGTCGCGGCTGGATCGGTCCATACCACCAGATTGGTCAATGTTATCAATGTTATCCTTATATTGGTGGTTCATGCATCATGACTGAGATGGAGTTGTAGCCTATGTTGGAAAATGGACAATGTTTCCTGTGTCTGTCTACCTATTAAGTTATTTAACCTCTCTTTGACTAACTACGTCTTGGACTCACATACTGTATGTCTTGTCTCTCACAAGCAGATTAAGCCTCCTAATTGATCTGGTCTCAGTGATTCAAGAACCTGTTCTGTGAATACTTATCGCATTGACCAGAGCACTAAACTGACCTCACACGCAAGACAACCGGTTGCTGTGAATAACCCGACTGCACCGATACGCGCATGTGGGCACATGCATATTCGGGCACCAGTGACATCATCAATGTGATGATTTAATTTCTAGAAGAAATCACACCTAAAACAATTGGCATTTTTATAACAATCATCAAACAAAACATGTATACAATATAGTTGAGGCTAGGGCTCTTAAAAAAACAAATATCCGACTTTTCATGATGTATGTAACATTAATTGAGAGATGGTACTTGAAGTTCTCTACTTCTCTGTACACATTGATTCTGTCAGTAGGATTTGGGATATTATACAGAATAATTATCATAAATTAACTCAAAACTACAAGCCTCCACCTTCTTCTCTTTCCCCATTTCAACACACTTGCATCTTGTGGGCGAACTCCTGTGATAATGATAGAGAAGGCAATGTCCCAGAAGCAGCAATGTGCTCACGTAATTACAACATAATTTTAAATTCACCACCACCCACACACACAATACATACTATTGTATGCTTCACAATCATGCAGAGTGAGACAGCATCATGGTCCAAGGAACTAACTTAGCAGTAAAGTGTCATGACCCTATAGGAACTAGAGCCCTGACACTTTACTGACACTGCTAAGTTCTAACTGAGTTCTAATCTTCTACATTCTCTAGTTGTGTAGACCTGGGCTAATTAAGATGATGAATTTTAACTCTTGAGAGTGTAAAAATGAAACCAAATGGACCCGCAAGGGTCCATTTGGTTTCATTTTTACGTTCTCAAGAGTTACATCTGGTTAACCAACTTACTGTACTGTAATTGGGGACCACCTGGAACCTGGGGGGCAAGTGACCATGACCCGAGGGCAAGTAGAACTTGACTTGCACTTGCCCGATGGGCAAATGCCTCGGAAACCTTAGTGTCAACCCCTGCAGCTTGATGTACAAGTACACCCCCTGGACATGACCAGGGGTGTAGTGGAGGGGGGACGCGGGGGGGCGCGGGGGGGCGGAATATATGCACATATATGTGGATATATAGGACATATATGCGTCATATATAACTACATACAGTATATGCCACAGTGAAGTTCATACTGTATTTGTGGGAGGCCAATTTTATATGTGTCACATATAACCAAATATATGCCACAGTCATATTCATATGTAATGAACTGTGATTTGGCAATCAATCTATGACGTGTTTAAACCCAATAGGTAAAACAAAAGTGGAATTTGGTAATGGTTCAACTGATAAATGGGTAGTGACGGATAAGCTGACATCACCTACAAACGTAATTTCTGTAAAAATATGGAAATGTAAGGAAGACACCTAAATCTGGGTTCTAGCTTTGTCCTGTATGTTTTATTGTGGAATGTGTCTGGAAATGGAACCTTTAATTCAACTACTGCACATAATCTCAATGCCACAGTAAATTCCAATGTATGCCTGTAGATGGTGCTGAATGTCAGAAAATCCCTTCCAATCCTTTTTAGCACTTTGTAAAAAGGTGCTTCATACAGTACACGAAAAGTATTTACTTTAAACAGAATCACATGCATATTTAATTAGCAGTTAATCTGTCTTAATTGGCCTACTAAATCCTGACACACATAATTGCCTTTAAATATTAAAATGTCATTTGAAAAAAAAAATGTGGGAACTCAAGAGTAAAAGAGGGGGGAAAAGAGTAGCCTTTAATTAAAGTCAACTGCCAGCATGTTTTGTCTTTGGGAGGAGCAGAAAGACCTCCCAGATCTAAATATGTTGACAGTTGACTTTCAATTAAATAAAAGGCTATATCTCTTTTAATTATTGTGTCCGGATCATCTGCAATCTTCTTTTTTGTTTTTCACAGGACAGAGGGGTCTCAATATGTGGGACGCCTGAAAAATATTTGAAATGAGGGACTGTCCCACAAAAAAGGGGGGACCTAATACAGTGGTTTTCAACATTTTTGATACCAGAGCCCACTGTCTATTCAGAATTTTAGCCACAGACCACCATTTGAAGACATTTTAGCCCCACAGACCCCGAAGCTCAAGATTTATTTTGGTTTTGTCCACAATTCCAGGCTGGATTTGGGAAATAAAACGGGCAAACATACAGATCAAAATGACTATTAATCTTCTACATTCTCTAGTTGTGTAGACTTGGGCTAATTCACATGATGAATATTTTAACTGTTGAGAGTGTAAAAATGAATCATTTTTACGCTTTCAAAGAGTTACATCTGGTTAACCAACTGTCCATCATTTAGCTGGGGACCACCCGGAACTCTCTCTCGAGGACCACTGGTGGTCCCCGGACCACTGGTTGAAAACCACTGCCTTAACACACAACACATACTCACGGGCACACACACATACGCTGCACTGAATACAGATTTTTTTTCCCCCCCTTTCTTCTTAATAGCATGCGTAACGGAACTCCTTCAAATAGCTCATCTAATTTCCATCTTCACGAGGTCTGGCCAACCTCGCACAATAAACCCTATCTGATCTGATGCTCTTTACAACTTTATGCACATGATGAGGATGAGTTACTGCCTCAAAGTCCAATACTTTTTAGCACTTTGTAAAAAAGGTGCTTCATACAGTACATGAAAAGTACTTACTTAAAACAGAATGACATGCATATTTAATTAGCAGTTAATCTGTCTTAATTGGCCTATTATTGTCTTTACATATTAAAATGTCATTTGAAAAAAAAAATGTGGGAACTCAAGAGTAAAAGAGGGGGGAAACGGATACGTAGCTAACCAAATGGACCCGCTAACGGCGTGCTGGAACTACATGCGGAAACGCAGTGCGGATTGATACGAACACAGCTGTTTGCACTTTTGGGACCTTGATTATGCAGCTGTCCAATATAGAGCGGAGCGGTGAATTATAGTGTAATATATCACCACTCACGTGACCAGAATGCTGCAGGCTTCTGACTGGAGCATTCATTCAAACCATGTAATAAATACAAATACAGTATATGCATCAGATTGTGTCAAAGATTGTTTGAACCCGCACCTCCAATAAATAACAAGGACATACAAGCTAATCCAGACGACACTATTTCAGAAATAGTTATACAGTAATAGTTGTATCGTATTCTTCCGACAAGAAGTTCAGTGGTCGGAGACGGTATTCTTTTTGATAATCCTATAGAGCAGGGGTGGGCAATTATTTTTCCCAAGGGGCCACATGAGATACATAAAATATCGTGGAGGGCCAAGACTAAAGGCTGAACTAAAGTCTGTGTAATATTAATTTAATTTCAAGACGAAAGTAAGAGTAAGACCAAACTTTTTGATACCGGGGCCCTGTATTTATTCAGTATTTGAGCCACAGAGGACCAACATTTGATGACATTTTAGCCCCACAGACCCCAAAACTAAAGATTTCTTTTGTTTTTGTTCAGAATACCAGGCTGGATTTGGGAAACAAAACAGGCAAACATAGATCAAAAATGACCATTCTTTTACATTATCTGATTGTGTAGATTTTAGGTAATTCAGATGATGCATATTTTAGAAATGAAACCAAATGGACCCGCAAGGGTCCATTTGGTTTCATTTTTACATTCTCAAAGAGTTACATCTGGTTAACCAACTCTCCACATTTAACTGGAACTCTCTCAAGGACCACTGGTGGTCCATGGGCCGGTCAGAGTCAGCCAAAGGGCCGCATTTGGCCCCCGGACCGCATAATGCCCAGGTATGCTATAGAGTGTACAAACCCGAGTTTCAGGCTTTGGGTGACAAGGCCTTCATCCAAACACCATGTGAAAGGCCCTCCTGCCATCATGATCATGGGCTTGGTGCACGTGCTGTTGGCCTGCACATATGTTATTATCAGGCTGGACTGGACGGTTTTCCAAAACACCCAAATCACTACTGTTGGGATTTTAATTTTATTTTAATAGCACAGGCAGACTCTTCACATACTACGGCATGTCTGAAATAAACATAATCAGAGCTGAATTTGACGTGTAAACAATAAATAAATGCTTAAACATGTAGCTATAGGTGTAATGTTAGAGTGCACAGAAGACATGGCAACATTAAATAAGTGCTTTAACATGTAGCTATAGGTGTAATGTTAGAGTGCACAGAAGACATGGCAACATTAAATAAATGCTTAAACATGTAGCTATAGGTGTAATGTTAGAGTGTCCACAGAAGTGAACCTTTCAA
>CM076986.1:37439186-37624990 GCA_039105355.1 Benthosema pterotum
GTTTGTGAAAATCCATCCTGGAATTGTGGACAAAACCAAAAGCACTGCACTGAATTACAGTAATTCAGTGCATTACAGTTGTAATAATTGTAGTTTACATGAGTAATTTCAACTTACAGTACTTTCACTTCTACTCCACTACAACTCAAAGCCAAAATTTGTAGTTTTGTACTATTACTACAATTACTCGACAACTTCTGAAAAGAGTTACTTTGACGATTTTAAATTTGATTAGAAAGCATGCATTAACTACACAACTGCACGCATCGCAGCGCATTGTAGTTGTAACTAAGTTACAAAGCATAGTTCTGACATCGATTGACACTTTTTCCAACCAGCACAGGTTATATGTCTTGGTGAATGTTCCTTCACTAAGGATGTCGATTGCTGATTGGGGTTCAAGTGGTTCATTTGCTGTACAGTTTTCCTGTGACTATCTGCAGCCTACCTGTCAACTGCAGCTGCTAATTGCCACTACCATGTGAAAACAAAAACACAATCCTTTGGCAAATATTTGACCCGAGCATTATGCAATTGATGCATGCCTGTGTTGTGTGTGTGTTGTGTGTGCATCCGTGTGTTCCCCTGCTATGTGAAAGTGTGCATGCACTTCAAACCAGGGTCATGCTCTTGCAGCAACTTTCACGCCGTTGAACCTTTCTCAATCTAATCTGAGTTCCACATGTGACTGATTTCGGCGCTATCATCGATTTAAAACGTGACCTTTGGCCTTTTATTTCTGATCTTTCTTTCGCTAACAGATCCTGTGTCTTTGGCTCGGTTTCTGTGGCATTGATACAAAGATAAGACATCTGTAGGTTATGTAACGCCACAACTCACATGCACCGCCTAGTAGATTCTCACTTAGCTGAAAGATTACTGGACGTCATGAACCTTAACTGATGGGGTCAACTCAATAATCAACAATAAACACTAAAACAGTGTTGATTTAACCAATTAATATACTTTACAATTTAGTTTGTATTTTAATATATATATAAAATATACTCCCTGTTCAAAAATATTTGGATTTTTTTATGCTGAAAGAATTTGCAACGTTTTGGAAATGCATGGCCCTTTTCTATTATGCAATGGAATCGTCAGTCAGTTCTCAAGATACAGTATGTGTGTAACGTGTATGCACACACACACACACACAGATGCACGCAACGTGTACACGCACACACACACACGCACGCCTGCAAGTGAATTGTGTCGTATATTCCCATCAAACAATGCACATTACAAGCACCAACGTGTCACAAGGCCACAAAAAACACCCACCTAGTTAGTGTTGCACATTTAGTGCTCGGACATACAGACCTGGGGACAAACATTAGAACACGGGGACAGGCAAACATACACACATTGCTACACGATGGATCGTAATTAGTCAAGTCAAGTCAAATTTATTTATATAGCACATTTCACATGACAAGCAAGTGCTCAATGTGCTTTAAAGGAAATACAGGAAATGGCATGGGTAAGAGAATACATAATAAACATTATTAAACTAGCTGAGGGCTATAGAAAACAGGTAGGTTTTAAGTTTGTGTGGTAGAAGACCTTATATCAATTGGCAGGGAGTTCGAAAGAGTGGGACCATAGTGGCTAAAAGCACCAGAGCCAGATTTAGGGCCCTATTTTAGTATCAGGTCTTAAGTCAAGACTTAGAGGTGTTTTGCCACTCACAACAGCCATGCAGCTTTGCCACACCGCCAAGTTTTGACTTAAGACCTGATAGTTAAGACAATCAAAATAGGGCCCTTAGAGTTTATCCTTCTGATGGTGAGAAGACCTTTGTCTTGCGATCCGTGGACCCTGTGCACTTCACTGTGCATAGACCACATTGCTCATGTGTGTCAGTGGGTTCTGTTGTAGGGCCGGATGTAACATTTCCCAATTGGAGGGGCAGGAGAAAATGGTATGGGGGCGGCTTCATCGCCTGTGGCGCGAAGCGACACAGGCGATGAAGCCGCACCCATACCATTTTCAGTTACAGGACTTTTATTAGGCAAGTAAAGCATCAATAATAACATCAGTTGTTGTTGAAGTTGCAACAGACACGCAGCATGCATAAAGCTAAAGGTCTGACTCAGAGAGTTTTCTGTTTTCAATGATAAAGTGCTGTTGGTTTAGTGGTGACTACAACTGTAGTTGTTTTGTCGCTTTCATTTGAAATATCTTTGAAATTTGGGTTGTTTTGCAGGCCATCATGTTTGGTGGGGCAGTCAGGGCATTTAGCGGGGCATTGCCCCCCCATGCCCAATGCCTAGATCCGCCCCTGTTCTGTTGTCCATGTCCGAGGCCTAATGCCCTGTCAGGGCTGACACTGGTCATCATCACACTCACACACAGTATTTAGCACAGCCGTAAACCCACTGACCATGACCATGACCTAATTACCACTGCATACTGCTCTGTCAATATTATTATTGTTTTATGTAACTTTGTGTTTTACTGCTCAGGTGGCATGCCATCTATTCCACTATACTGCTGCTGTGTCATTTCGGATATGCTGAAGCCATATGGACCTATGTAGAACCCTTATAGGTCATCTGAGGCTTGCCTACTAATTGTTCAAGCCCAATAGTTAAAGAAAATAAATACAGTGAAGCAGCTTTTCACTATTATGCGCCACGGATCTGGAATACTATCCCAAGTTATATTAAATCAAATTTACCACATCAAATTTAAGAAGTCAATTTTTAACATAGCCTATCCTAATGAGTAACAGCTAGGTCTTGATGAACTGTGTCTACGTTCTCAAGGTCAAGGTAAACTTTATTGTCCACAAGGCAAATTTGTCTTGGGCTCAGTCACACCCCTACAACAGCCACACATAAAACATCAGAGACGAGCACAAACACAACATTTTGAATTGCCCTGTGTATGTATGAAAGGTGCTGTATAAATAAATTTGCCTTGTCTTGTCATTTTATGGCACATAGAATAGTCACTGCGCTTTACTTGTAGTATTCTTTGTGTGGCCTTGCTTTACTATAGACAAAATATGACTCACTCCCTGACAACTGTCTCCCTGACAATATCACAGAGACAGTTTGCTTATTTTTTGGACGACAATTCTGATATGAGACCATGAAGGTTCAAGTTCATGGACAGACGGTCTACATCAGACAACAGAATAAAAACATACAATACACAGTTATCTATAGTGCACAATTGACCTTAAACCATCCTGTGGTGCAACTCAACTTGGATCATAGTTGATCAACAAATCCATGATAATCACTAATATAAGCTTTATCTTATTTGGTGCGAATTACTCTAAGACTGGGGGTATGAAGAAATATTTGCACCTGCAAGCGAAGGCCAAATGGGAGGGCATTGTATTCAACCTTGGATGACCCCACGTTATTCTACAATCTCCATAGAGCAGGGGTTTTCAACAGGTGGTCCGAGGACCACCAGTGGTCCCTGAGAGGGTTCGAGGTGGTCCCCAGCAAAGTTGGTTAACCAGATGTAACTCTTGAGAGCGTAAAAATGAAACCAAATGGACCCTTGCGGGTCCATTTGGTTTCATTTTTACGCTCTCAAGAGTTAAAATATCCATCATCTGAGTTATAGCACCACTTAATTAAGAAGTCTACACTGTTTTGTTTGCAAAATCCAGCCTGGAATTGTGGACAAAACCAAGAGAATTCTTTAGTTTTAGGTCTTTGGGGTGAAAATGTCATCAAATGGTGGTCCGTGGCTCAAATGCTGAATAAATGGTGGTCCCTGGAGTCAAAAAGGTTGAAAACCCCTGCCATAGAGGAAGAACTTGAAGGAACCGCGGGAGGGGGGCAAATGGTACATCAGGACAGGAGCTCTATATTAGTGAACAAATGTAGCCATAATAATGTATAGTAATTTTCATTGGAACCAAAAAGTATACCTGTGAAAATGAACAAGAAACTGCACGATTAAAAAAAAAACATTAGCTAAACTTCCTCAAGGACAAGAGAAGAAAAAACAAAAAGACAAGATCGAAACAAATTAAAACGACGTAAAGCAAAATAATGTGCCAAACAACGGGTAAAATTGTGTTGCGGAACATCTTTCACATCTATTATGTTTGCCTGCTTTGTTTCCCAAATCCAGCCTGGATTTGCGGACAAAAGCAAAAGAAATCTTTAGTTTTGGTGTCTGTGGGGCTCAAATGTCCTCAAATGGCGGTCTGTGGCTCAAATGCTGAATAAATAGTGGGCCCTGGTATGAAAAAGGTTGAGAAACACTGATCTAGAAGCTCACACGCTATGCAAGGCATTGTAGATGCTCTGTTATGGTCTATATCGTTCCTCTTCACACAAACATTTGGCCAGAGCCCCCTGTAGTAACTCAGAAGCCTGGAAACAAACTCAAATTATAGTATCCCTGAGCATTGGTCCAATCCAGGCTAGTAACTCAGAGGACCCCCTATTGGAGTCCAGATCCCTGATATAGGCCTTTTACGTAATGTGTACAGTGGTGGTAGGTGGGATAATTCACAGCTCAGTGTAGAGATGACTCACTCAGAGTCATGAATGAACCTGTAGTGTCAACACCACAGATACATGGAGGACATGTAAAATATGTGAACGTCTTCAGATTTGAACTAGAACACTAGTTCAGTGGTTTTCAACCTTTTTGATCCCTGGGACCACCATTTATTCAGCATTTGAGCCACAGACCACCATTTGAAGACACTTTAGCCCACTTTTTTTGGGAAACAAAACAGACAAAGAAAGATAAAAAAAAAAAGACAATTCTTCTACATTCTCTAGTTATGTATAGACTTGGGGCTAATTCACATGATGAATATTTTAACTCTTGAGAGCGTAAAAATGAAACCAAATGGACCCGCCAGGGTCCATTTGGTTTCATTTTTACGATTACACCACGCACAAAGCCAACTTCGGGTCGTGAGTGACACATCATGAAAACAAACATAATGTTTTGGTGTAACAGGTGGCTACAGCCTCTGTCGTGATGGCCTCCAAAGTCTAGTATCTGCCCCCAGACCAAGGGGATGTCCTCTTGGTCTAGTGGTTAAGATGTTGGACTTTCACGTGGGAGACCCGGGTTCGAATCCCGGGCGTTACATTGGCATAATCAAATAATTTCTAAGAAGAAAAAAATATATATTAAAAAAAAAAACTTGTTGTATCCTGCCATTTTTTTCTTCTTGCTAATTAGATATAGTATCGTGGTTGTAGCGCCGCAGACATCCTTTCAGCTGGAGATGTTCTGCATCGGTATTGACCTTGGTTGACTCGGATGTGAGGAGCATGGGAATCTCATTTACAACTATAATATCTTAATCATTGGTCGTTTTCTTGGGATGAATCTTGTGCTTTTGAATAGAGCCTTTTAGTGGGAGGGTTCTGATATCCATGTGCCCGGTACAGGCCCGGTCACATGGTTTGTCACGCGACTATGCCAAGCCTCTATGTGACCTAACTGGAGATGGAAATACATTTGGTTTCAACGATGGCGGTGCAAATAAGAGCTATTTTAGTTATGTATGCAAAGCAACAACTGTTTTAAATTATTGTTCAATCACGACTAAAGTCTGTAATGTTTATGTTGTGCCATTGTTAAAGGTAGGGGAAGTGATTTCACTTTTGTCAGATATAAATTCTGTTAAAATGCTCTATTATAAGGTGTGCAGACCATATATGGTGTTTCCCCCTCCCCCACGTTAGCAGAGGAGCTAATAAAAGTTCCCCAGGTGGAGGGTGAATTCTCCTCCAATCAGGATCAAGCATCAGGTTCACATAGTGTAGCTACTCTTGGGCGCCCCTAGTGCACCAGGCTGGTACTACACCATGAATTTCAAATCCCTTAAGGCTCTTTCAGAGTCTGGAATTTCGGTGCCCACCGCGACCACCGCTCAGAGCACCGCACCGCGCGCTATTATATAGTCTGTCACCACCGCGACCACCTCTATTTCATATACTACTAGCAGCACCTCGCCCTCCCTCCCCTGTTCTCCTCGCGTCCATTGTTGTTTATTTTCCCCTCTGCTTTTCTCTACTTCCTACCTCAATTATAATAAATTCTGCTGCTTTCATGTTTATTTCGTATTCTGTTTATGTCATTGTGTCTATCATTGAATCCCTTCGTTCTCCTCCTGGCCGTCGTGCTGTGGTGTGTTTTCTTTTCTTTCTTTTTTTTTACCAGCTGGCAGCCGTTAAAAACAAGTACTGGAACCACCACGGTGCGGTGGTTAGTAAAATCCGAGAGGAGGGCTGGGAGGTGCGGTGGTAGCGGTGGTATGACGTCATATTGTAGGAAACGGTGGTCGCGGTGGTCGCGGTGGGCACCGAAAATCCATCTCTGAATTTCAAGGCCCTTACCCTACCTTTAAAGAATGACTAAAATAAAAGGATTTAAAGTCACTGAAGCTGTACTATTGCCTAAGTCCAATGCATTTCTGTGTTTCTTGCTAGCAGCTACCGTCTCAGAACCCTCCCTCTAAAAGGTTCTAGTTTTGAATAAGTCGGCAGGCTTCCCTCTGTATTACAACGCTGATTCAACAGTGAGGCAACTTCATCAGGGGTTGACACTTGCCCATCGGGCAAGTGCAAGTCAGGTTCTACTTGCCCACAGGTCATGGTCACTTGCCCCCCAGGTTCCAGGTGGTCCCCAGTTAAGTTGGTTAACCAGATGTAACTCTTGAGAACGTAAAAATGAAACCAAATGGACCCTTGCGGGTCCATTTGGTTTCATTTTTACACTCTCAAGAGTTAAAATCCATCATCTTAATTAGCCCAGGTCTACACTGTAGAAGATTAATGGTCATTTTGATGTGTTAATTTGCCTGTTTTGTTTCTCAAATCCAGCCTGGAATTGTGGACAGCTAGAAAGCAGGGAAAGACACAGAGGCAGAGTGCAATGACTGCCTTCAAGACAAATATATCTTGTGTTGTGTTATAGTGCACTAAGTTGCACACTTGCCCGATCGGGCAACCAGGTAGCAGTCTTCACTTGCCCCACCATTTTTTTTTTACTTGCCCCGGGCAAGCGGGCAAGTGTTAGTGTCAAGCCTTGTTCATGGTTCAGAAGAAGCCAGGTGAGTTTAGTCAGCATGCTTGTCATGACTGTCTCTCTGTACTATACACTATGTATGTATTTAACCCCAGCTAAATGTAGGGTGACCAGATGTCCCGCTTTGTGCGGGATTGTCCCGCATTTCACTGTCTTTTACGGCGTCCTGCAGAGGACCCTCATTTTGATCGACAAGCTGCAGTTTTCATAATGTGCGCAAATTCGCAAAATAATTTCATCAGCAGTGGCAGGCAGAAGAAGCCTGTCCAAATGGGAAAGGGGTGCATCGTCTATTCATGCTGCTATGACACATTTGTTTACAACTGTATGCCTCCAATGCTAACCAAACTTTTATTTATGTTTCTGGTTTTATTTATTTCATTCATTGTGTGCCTCTACAATTTCAGACTTGCAGTAGTTGTCCTTGTTAGGAGGAAGATACATTGATAATAGTTAGTATTAAGGTTAGGTTTAAGGCATAGGATTAGAGTTAGGCCGGGCAATTGATTTTACCCAGGTGAAGGTATAGGACTACGCCTCACCAGGGTAAAATCCCTGGTAACCTCCTCCTTAATTGTGGCTTATTGCTTTAGTATACTTCTAAACTCAAATGGGTCATTTTTTGTTCTATAATTGACACATACAGTTCTAGCTTTCTGGCACAGATTTCCACCGCGATGGGGATAGAAGGCGTTTACGTTTTTGGATGCCCATATATGGAGATAATAAAGATGTCCAACTCTGACAGCATCGGGTTAATGGAGAAACAGAATATTTGCGGACATATCGCCATGGTAACAAGCCATACGCGTCACGATGTGATGACGTGTCGTGGCATACACATTATATAAACTGTAGTAGGTCGTCTGAAGTTTAACGACAAACGAAAATAACTCGCAAGTGACACACTGGTTACAGCTAGAAATACCCGTTCTTCCCACTCGAGTTGCGATTTTCAGCAAACACAAACATGGACAACGCTATAATTAAAGGCATCGTGGACTGTGGGCTCGTCATGGCCGGAACGGTTGGAAGTGTAACCCTCAGTTATCTCGCCATCCGATGGTTGGAGTCCATTCACAAAGACTCCGAGGAGGCAGCCGAGGCTAAGAGACGGGAGGAGGAGCTGCTTAGGGACCCCACCAAGAAGAACATAGACGCCATTCGGAAACGGGCCGAGGAGCTGATTCGGCTCCAGTCCGGGATCACGGAGGAGGTTCAGCTTACAGACCACGAGGCCATCATCGCAAACTGGCTGCTGGACCCTCGCGAGATTTGCACGACGTGGAGCGACGTTGCCGGCCTGGACGAGGTCGTGGCGGAGCTGAAAGCCAAAGTCCTTCGCCCCGTTCAGAAGAAACACCTGATCGGACGCTCCAGGCTGCTGAGACCACCCAAAGGCGTGCTGCTGCACGGCCCGCCCGGATGCGGCAAGATGCTGATCGCCTCCGCCGCGGCCAAGGAGGCGGGCTTTCCCTTCATCAACATACAGGCCTCTGCGTTGATGGACAGGTGGCTGGGTGAAGCCTTGTTCACACTGGCTGCTAAGCTGCAGCCTTGCATAGTCTTCATCGACGAAATAGACTGCCTCTTGAGCAAACGCTCCAGCCTTGACAGCCAGTGGATAGGCAAGTTCAAAGCTATCTTCATGAGCAGTTGGGATGGACTGCGTACCGCCAGTGCCGACAAACAAGTGATCATTATGGGAGCGACCAATCGTCCTGAAGTCATCGACCCAGCCTTCCTGAGGAGAATGCCCCTAAGATTTCAAATAAAACTGCCCAGTCGGGTGCAGAGGGAAGAGATCCTGAAAGTGATCCTCCAGGATGAATCGGTGGATCCTTCTGTGGACCTCTGTGAGATCGCCAAGGAAACGGAGGGTTTTTCGGGAAGCGATCTCAAAGAGATGTGCCGCGAGGCCGCCGCGCTGTGCCTCGAAGACGAATACCTCCGTCCCATCCAACAGCCCGACCTACGCAAGGGCATCACTGTAATGAGGAAAAGTAATGCGGGAATTTGGGAACACTTGGACCTCGACCTCGACTGAGCCTCTACTGACACCCCTGCTATAAGGTTTACCTGGCCGTGATACGATCACCAAGGACTGCACCGTTTAGCCAGAACTGATATTTCTAATAATAATAATGTAAATAGTAGTAGTGTCAGTGATTAGTAGACCCCAGCAACAACAACATAAAGCAATTATGACTATAATAAAAATATATAAAAAATATAGCAGCAAACAAGATTTAGGCCTAGATTTAGGCATACTCTTTTTTTTTTTTTGCAAAATATATTTTGTCAAAAGAATCATCGAAGGGATGCACCGTAAAAGAAATATATTATTTTATCTTTGTTCCCACATCGCTGTCATGGCTGTACGTTAAAAGCTGCCTGATTATGGCAAAAGACATGACTATGGCAAAACCTATGTTAAATAATAATCACTAGTGATATCCTGATCCACTTTTAGTTAGCCGATGCCCATATCACAAAATAATATATGACAATATGAAATATCTTATATGAAGTCCACCAAACAGTAACAGCAACCCCCTCATCCCCCTCACACTCAAATGTACAATTACTCATTGTTTACACATTATTTACCTAGTGTCAGCTCCATAACCCTGTGTTAACTTGGATCACTGGTTATTGGTAGTATTGGTATTAGACTGGCATATTGGTATATGCAGTCTAATACCAATACTGGCCTGATAATGACAAATAAGGGAAGATACTAATGCTTTTCTGATACCGATAAGCATTTGCTGATATCGATATGAACCGCTATGACAAAATAGGGCTAATGCGATGCTTTTTTGATACCGATATTGGAACATCTCTAAAAATCTAATCTAAAAAAAAAATCTAGCACTTTTAAATGCATCGACTACATACACTATTTTGCGTGATATTTTCTGCCAATTTGGGCCAAAATATTTCCTGCAACCGACGGTTCTCATGGTGCATGCATCAGTATCATCGAGTTAATCATTCCAGAGTTGATATGAAGTGCAAGGAACACTTCAACCTTGACCTTATGGGTCTGTTTGTGGGAGCACTTGGTTCGTCATCAAACATGAGTGACCTTTATGGTCACAATGTGTGATGGTCAAGTGCTTGTAAAAGCTCGACCAGATAGATAGGCGGGAGGCGACCCCAACTTAATGATTTGTAAAGCTTTTCAAATCCATTGTTAACTTACAAATCCAATGCCGAAACTTAACCTTAACCCCCGACCGTTGGATCAGGGATTAAGGCAGGGGCGGATGTAACATTTCCCAATTGGGGAGCAGGAGAAGCCGCCCCCATACCATTTTCGGTTACAGGACTTACACCAGTATATTAGGCAATTAAGCATCAATAATAACATCAGTTGTTGTTGAAGTTGCAACAGACACGCAGCATGCATAAAGCTAAAGGTCTGACTCAGAGAGTTTTCTGTTTTCAATGATGAAATGCTGTTGGTTTAGTCTAGTGGTGGCACAGCTGTAGTTAGTTAGTAGCAGTAGTAGTGTTTCAAATCATTTTAAATATAAGCACTTTAATTTGAAATATCTTGGGTTGTTTTGCAGGCCATCGTGTTTGGTGGGGCAGACTGGGCATTTAGGGGGCATTACCCCTAGGTAAGGTTGTGGGCATAGCAGTCACGACCAGCGTTCGTGGTCACAGGATGACTTTGTGGCAACTGGAAAATAACACAAATCAGTCGACCGGTGGCTCCACCGGTTGTGGCCGTGGTACCACAGGTCACGGCCGTTTTATAGCGGTCGCAATCACTAGTCATGGTTGCAAAATGATATCGCCTCTTCCTGATAGATATCTCAGTAATGGAAGTTGTGGGCCTCACTTTCTTGGCATTCTGTGATTTCCACTATGTCGCCTCGGCGTGCAGTTCACTAAACTAAAGCACGTGGATCACTAATAGGCCACCTTTCCACACAGCTGTTCACACCACTGAATGTGTAGAGAACAGTTTCGTCATTGTTTCCCTTCACATGTGACCTAAGATAACATGAAACCGTGCTTTGATAATCCACCTCCAACTGCAGAGTCTGAGGAGACAGTGGGATTTTTCCTGACCTTTATAGAGTTTAATTCATTAACAAGGATTTAATTCATTAACAACCTTATAACGTTTAGAAGCCTGAGCTGGAGTCGAACCCTGGCCCCTGACCCCTCATATCAAAACTGGACTTCTGTAACTCCCTCCTTACTGGTCTACCGCTTATACTGTGCCCTGAAGCCCCTCCAATTGATCCAAAGTTCCGCCGCCCACTTGGTCTTTAACCATCCAAAATTCTCACGTCACTCCGTTCCCTCCATTGGCTCCCGGACGCTGCACACACAGTTCAAAGAGTTCAAAACTCTCACATTTGCATTCAAAGCAACCAAAGGCCCTATACAAGCCCTCCCGTGCACTCCAATCAGCCGATACAGGGAAAAAGCACCTGGCCAACACCTGGCCAACGCTCCACTCGCCCCAATTTCTTCTCTCTACTGGCTCCAAAACTAGTGAATGCACTTTCCACTGCAGTCAGAACCACAGACTCACTCCCTATCTTCCATCACAGTCTGAAAACACACCTCTCCAGACTTCATCTCAGCCCATAGCACTTGTATTACATACAGTACAAGTGCTATAGGATGTCTAATGTATTACCATGTTTTAGTGTTTACATTGTAAATTGTAAAGTGTATTGTAAATTCTGTTTAAATTTCTAAAATGTAATTTCAACTAATTACAGATGCATCGCAATGTTTTTGCTTAATGTAAGTCGTTCTTGATTAACAGCGTCTGCTAAATGCTTAAATTGTACATTGTAATTACTTTGTAATTACTATAATTTCACGTCTCCCCAACTAAATGATGGACAGTTGGTTAACCAGATGTAACTCTTTGCGGAGTCAAAAGATCCTATCAGATTCCAATAGAAAAGTCCTTCCAGATTTTGGAACAAAGCCTATTGGATTTCCTAGTGGATTGGAAAATCCACTAGGAATCCTATAGGATCTTATAAGATCTTATAGGAATCCTATAATAAAATCCTATAGGATTTTATAGAATTTTTATAGGATTCTTTTAGGATTTTTGGAAAAATCCTATAGGATTCTATTGGAAATCCAATAGGATTTGTTCCAAAATATGACTTTTCTATTGGAATCATATAGGATTGTTTGACTAGGGAATTGAGAGTGAAAAAATGAAACCAAATGGACCATTGCGGGCCCATTTGTTTTCTTGTTTACACTCTCAAGGGTTAAAATGTCCACCATGTGAATTAGCCCAAGTCGACACAACTAGAAGCCTAATGGCCATTTTGCCTGTTTTGTTTTTCTCCGAAAAACCTTGGTATGAGTGAAAGCCACTGAGGCAGAAGAATGGTTTGATTTGTAAATAGAAGAAAAGAAAGAAAGAGAGAGCTGAATTGAATTGAACGGTTGCGGTGAATTAGAAGGCAGACATGCACACAAGTAGAGATGAATTATGGCTTGTGCCACGTGTGCGCGTGCAAAGTCACGCTTCCAGCGAGCTTTTAGCGGAACAGATTGGATGTTCCGTCCCAGAAATAATGGCCAAAACATCAGGTGGAGACCTGTGTGGTTGGTACGCACACGCACGCAAGCACAAAAGGTCTCTCTCTCTCTCTCACACACACACACACTCTCTCTCTCACACACACACACACACACACACACACACACACACACACACACACACACACACACACCCCACACACACACTCTCTCACTCACTCACACACACACGTTCAGAAACCTTTAAAGTTGCTTGGACTGCAAAAAACGGGCACAAGCTACCATTAGATTATATCGTTATATGGGCGTCCGATTGAATCACCAAATCTAAATTTACCTGGTCATGTGATCTGCGCCATGTGACTTACATCAGATGAGACCCTCGTTGTCAGAAATCACAGATAATTTATGAGCTGGATAAAGGAACCACTTTCTGCAGCCCTCTGTGCACACAGTGCACCAGATAGACACTCACTACAGAATGCATGTGCGCATGCATGCAAGCCTCATGAACACTCGCCAAGTCCAAATTAGGGCTTCACCATTTTGCCTAAAAATAAAACCTCTTTTTTTTTTTCTCCTCAAACCTCAATTTTCATTCCGATTTCTGTAGGTTTTGTTTTGTTTTTAATTTGATTTTCATACCTCCAAGAGGGAATAATATGGTTCTTATTGAACAAAGACGATGCCAACTTGCAAACTTCACTTTTCTTTCTGTTATTGGACGTAAGTAGTCCTCCGCCCCTACGCATAAACAGTAGAACACAAAGTGTATTCTTTTCTCTTATTGTCTTGGACTACTTTTTCTGCAGAACACAGGGCAATTTTATTTTCTTATTTAACAAAACACCTTTTCTCTTATTCTGAGTGCTGCTAAAATGTAGTCACTGCTAAAATGTAAAATATCTAAAACCACATATTACACACCTAAAGACCCCCAGGAAAATGCCCTAAATCTTCTAAATAACATTACCATATATTATTTTAGCAAAAATGGTGAAATGTCCTTTTAATGGTGTTGCAGTTATTAGTCTCACATTGAGTTATGCTTGAAATGTAGTCTACTGGAAATCAAACTACAAATATCAAAGGATATTTGTAGAATATCAATATATTGAGGGTGCTGAGGCCACTCAGACAGTTGTTTGTTTTATTTTCAGTGCGCCACAAAAGATTAACAAGTTCACGTTATCAGTGTTGCTGTGTGCTTCGTCAAGTCATGACCTAAGTCAACAGACAGACAGACATAATAATGGTACAAGGACCGTGCAAGAACACATTCTTTGTGACCTAATAGATATGTAGATTCACACGTATTGCATTTCCACGCAGTGCCAATGCCTAATGTGATCCTGTTCTCTACACACCTGGGGAGGCAGTGGACTGGCCTCATGCTTCCTTCAATGCATGAGTAGTCCAAGCTGCCTTCTTTTCACCTGACAGGGGGGAGTTTCTCTGGTTGGATGTGGTGTGTGGAAGGGACACGTTATTCCAACCAGTTCCAGTCCCCTCCATCAGGCGCCCCGGCTGGCCAGGGGGAGGCAGTTTAGAGCCCAGGATTACTGCATGTTTTGTGAGGGTATATCTACCCTATTTTTTATGTATAAAAATAAAAAAGAAACAAGAAAAGAAAAAAGAAACAACAAAAAAAGTCAGTAGTCTTGTTTAAAAACAAAAATAGGTAGTAGTTGGTTTGTGGTTTCAGCTAACTTCTTGAAAACCACTGGTGTAGGTCAGTGGCTTTCAACCAGTGGTCCCTGAGAGGATCCCAGGTGGTCCTCAGCTAAATGGTCCCAAATAGATACTCTTGAGATTGTAAAATGAAACCAAATGGACCCTCATGGTTCCATTTGGTATTAGAAAATGTAGAAGAATTGTTATTTCGACCAACGTTTTGCCAGTTTATCTCTCACTAAATTGTGGACACAAACTTGAACATCCTTAGTTTTGGGTCTCAACATCGAGTAGTGGGCCCTGGTATGGAAAAAGGTTGAAAACCACTGATCAGGGCTTGACACTAACACTTGCCCACTTGCCCAGGGCAAGTAAAAAAAAAAGGTGGGGCAAGTGAAGACTGCTACCTGGTTGCCCGATCGGGCAAGTGTGCAACTGAGTGCACTATAACACAACACAAGATAAATTTGTCTTGAAGGCAGTCATTGCACTCTGCCTCTGTGTCTTTCCCTGCTTTCTAGCTATCTCTACCTATCTCTCTCCCAGGTTCATTTGGTTCCAAACTATCATTTTGCTGGGGTCAGGGACCACTGGGTCTGTGACCACTATGGGCTAATTAAGATGATGAATTTTAACTCTTGAGAGAACGTAAAAATGAAACCAAATGGACCCTTGCGGGTCCATTTGGTTTCATTTTTACGTTCTCAAGAGTTACATCTGGTTAACCAACTTAGGACCACCTGTTGAAAACCCCTGGTTTAAAGCACCCAAGTAGGAAGTAAACTTAAATGCACAATTTACAATATATTTTTGGGGGGCAAGTGACCATGACCTGAGGGCAAGTAGAACCTGACTTGCACTTGCCCGATGGGCAAGTGTCTTGGAGACCTTAGTGTCAATTCCTGACTGGTGTAGGTGCTTGCTACTCCGTCCTTGACACGAAAATGTTTTAGTGATAAGAAGTAGTCTAGTAGAATGCAGGTGTTATCGGGTTCAACGGGAACTGAGCCGGCTAACGTCTGTTGTGCTTCCACGTAACATAACATCCTCCACTGAGGTATGTGGGAATGTACAGTGCAGGACACTACATAACACACCGCTGTGTCTGTCCACACGGACGGCTCTCATAACCACATGCTTAGCCAGTGTTTGTATACAACAGGGGTTTTCAACCTTTTTCATCCCAGGGCCCACCATTTATTCAGCATTTGAGCCACGGACCGCCAATTGAGGATATTTTTAGACCCACAGACCCCAAAACTAAAGATTTCTTTTGCTTCTGTCCATGACCATTAATCTTCTAGTTGTGTAGATTTGGACTAATTCGCATGATGGATATTTTAACTCCTGAGAGTGTAAAAATGAAACCAAATGGACCCTGGCGGGTCCATTTGGTTTCATTTTTACGTTCTCAAGAGTTACATCTGGTTAAACAACTTAGCTGGGGACCACCTGGAACCTTCTCAAGGACCACTGGTGGTCCCCGGACCACCTGTTAAAAACCCCTGGTATGGTACAATCATCCCAGCATTGGTGCGAGTCAGAGTGTAAAAAATGGACCCGTGAGGATCCTGTGAGAGGGTTCCATTTTGTCAAACACTTGCAGGATTTGGCTGTGGCGGATATGGAAGCTGAGGAAAAGGACATGCACGTTTGCCATAGAGCTGGGGCTTGTGGGAGTGATTCTTATCTTAAACTGTAACCTAGATCTGCATTCCTTACGGTGGATACTGTACGTACAGTTTGCCATCAAACTGCCACGTCTGTGTCTAATATACCATATGTCAACAGTATGGTCATTTGACAACGTGCCTGGCTGACATCTCACGGTCGATGTCTTCTCACGACCTCAAACTGAACCCGGACTAGACTGAGCTTCTATCCTTCCCGGCTAAGTCCCGCCCCGCACAGAAACGATCTATCTCCATAGCTGACGCCAAACAAAGTTGGTTCCAACTTTGGCTCCAACAGCCAAGAACCTTGACATTGTCCTCCTTTCAAAGCACACATTACAGCAGTCCCTTGATCCTATAGCAGTGTACTATGTACACTCTACTGTCAGCTCCTTATCCAGACATAACTAATAACTATTGGCAGCTGTACTTAAGCCTCTCCAATTGATCCAGAGTGCCTCAGCTCGATTGGCCTACAAGCAGCCAAAATTCTCACACGTCTCTGAGTACAAATCAACTAAAAGTAAGATTGGATCGGACCATATACAAACCCTCACTTGCGCTCAGATCAGTCCACACAGGGAAGTTGGAAGTACTCCAGGGCTTGACACTAACACTTGCCCGTTTGCCAGGGGCAAGTAAAAGAAATGGTGCGGCATGTGAAGACTGCTACCTGGTTGCCCGATCGGGCAAGTGTGCAACATAGTGCACTATAACACAACACAAGATAAATTTGCCTTGAAGGCAGTCATTGCACTCTGCCTCTGTGTCTTGTGTAAAAATGAAACCAATGAAACCAACTTAACTGGGGACCACCTGGAACCTGGGGGGCAAGTGACCATGACCTGAGGGCAAGTAGAACCTGACTTGCACTTGCCCGATGGGCAAGTGCCTTGGAGACCTTAGTGTCAACCCCTGTACTCTCACTAAAAATGCTGAATGGGAAAGGCAAAGGTTGCCAGTCCAAACCCAGCCTGCCCCAGAGTTGATGTTGTAGTGTTCTTGAGCAAGATACCGAACACCTATTTGCTCTAGATGTGCAGGTTGTACTGTATGTTTTACCCTCTGTCCGTGTGTCTGTCCGTCTGTGCACAGCGTATCTCTGGCACTGTTAGTCCAATCGCTGCCAAATTTGGCACACATACTCCTTGGATGCAAACCATGAACCTCTGCCCCAAAACTTCCACAACGGCCTATTTTCGCGCCACCAGGAGGCCACAACCTGACCTGGCCTGGTGGAGACCTGTGCCCAGAAGGGCACTTTTCTAGTTTCCTAGATGTGTGAATGTAATGCACAAAATGCACCATTTACCATTTATTGCCTTTTTCAGTATTGATTGATATGATGTATTCTCTGTGCCCACAGAGAGAAGCCTCGGCAGCCAGCCAGGCGATGGATGAACTAGCGACGTCAGGACTTCTGTTTGCTTTTGAACAAAGACAATGAACCAACCAAACAACCAACACACCTCCCAGGCAATGTAAGGGCTATTCTTCTCCTCCTTTTTCATTTTCAGCAGAAAAAAAGGTGCTCTAGACAGCTTTTTTCTCTTCATATAATGTGGTGGTTCTAGTGTGAACGCGACCCAGTGTTGCCAACTTGACGCATTTGTCACTATATTTAGCGCTTTTTCAGACCCCCCCTAGCGCCAAAATTAGTGAAAAACTCCTGGCGGAAAATCTAGTGCTTTTTGGCTGGTGAGTTGGGGGTGAAATTGATTGACAGGCGCCAGAGATAAAAACCCTCATTTTTCACCATTTTTCCTCCTATGACAGAGGTTTTCAACCAGTGGTCCCCAGGCTAAATGATGGATAGTTGGTTAACCAGATGTAACTCTTTGAGAGCGTAAAAATGAAACCAAATGGACCCTTGCGGGTCCATTTGGTTTCATTTTTACGCTCTCAAGAGTTAAAATATTCATCATGTGAATTAGCCCAAGTCTACACAACTAGAGAATGTAGAAGATTAATGGTCATTTAATGGTCATATACCCTTCCAGGCAAGCATCTAGCGCATTCTAGTGCATTTTGGAAGTGCCACTAGTGCATTTTGGATTTTGGCAGTTGGCAACACTGACGTGACCCCTGAGTCTGCAGTCCTGAGGTGAGGTGAGGCGATTCTAATGCTTTATATCCAGGCAGGAGGAAAGACTAAAATGATGGTTACAGGACCCATTTTACACTCTTAAAAGGGTTACATTATTGTTAAACATTTACAATACTTAATTTACAAGAAGTCTACACATTTAAAGAACATAGAACCGTTGTTATTTTGATCCATCTTTGCCTAATGATACATCAATACATGTCGTTGTGGACAAAGCCCTATCCAACGATAACAAAATTACCCTAACCTAATTGCGGAAATGACCCTCAACTAGAAAAAGTGCCCTTCTGGGCACGGGTCTCCAGTAGGTCAGGTTGTGGCCTCCTGGTGGCGCTATAACAGGCCAATGTGAAAAGGCTGCCATTTCTTCTTATGCCTTTGATGGCCGTTGGACAATTTGAGGCATTTTTGCTCCAAAAAAATGTGTTTTGAAAAACACACACCTGTTGGTGGCGCTATAACTGGCCCATGTCAAAATGTATCTAGTTTTCAGCCAAGTTGGAAAGTGTGATAAGGATTTCACTTAAAGTTTGCACACCGCGTTCATGATTTGATGCCTTTTGTTGCAAACAGGCCAATCTTGCAAACTTTGAAAGTCAATTATATACAGTTGTAATATGAAATGTAGGACAGGTCCGACTTGATCACATGATTGTAAAGATACTGTGTAGCGATTTGTGTGATTTGGCGACAGAATGAAAGAAAAATCGGCCTCCTGGTGGCGCTATGAAAATCAGAGGTGAAAAATACAGGTCAAATGTTCATCCTTGTTCAGTCTAAGGAGTCTGCATGCAACGTTTCATGTGGATCGGTGCCGTTATAGGTTAAAGAATGTGCCTAATGGTGGCGATATCACAAGCCGTCCTAGATAATTTGGGAGAGGAGTTCAAGGAGTGTGTATGTTTGCCAAGGTTTGGCCTGGAGCGGATTAACGGTCCCAGAGATTAACTGTATATCAGGGGTGGCCAACCCACGGCTCGCGAGCCGCATGCGGCTCTTCAGCTGGTTATGGCTCTTAAGGGCTTCCACATGAAACTGTCAAAAACCTTTTTTTTTATACCAGGGCCCACCATTTTTCAGAATTTGAGCTATGGACTACCATTTGATGACATTTTAGCTCCACAGACCCCAAAGCTAAAGGTTTTGTTTACTTTTGTCAACAATTCCAGGCTGGATTTCAGAGAAAACAAAACAGTCAAACATACAGATCAAAATGACCATTAATCTTCTACATTCTCTAGTTGTGTAGACTTGGGATAATTCACATGATGAATTTTTTAACTCTTGAGAGTGTAACCATGAAACCAAATGGACCCGCAAGGGTCCATTTGGTTTCATGTTTACGCTCTCAAAGAGTTACATCTGGTTAACCAACTTTCCATCATTTAGCCTGGAATCCTCTTTGATGTGGCTCTTTGCAGTAACACAGTGAAAAACGTGGCTCTTAGTCTGTGACCGGTTGGCCACCCCTGCTGTATATGAAAACAGATGTACTAATTGAGACACATCCGCCGTGATACTTTTCCTATCTAAGCATGTCTGACCCATTCTTTCTTATCACACTCTGATGTAACCGACAGGTTTTTCTTTTTTTTTTCAGGTCAGGTTTGTTGACTTTTTTCTTATTGCGGGTTTAAAACAGTACAAATATGTTACCTCGACAGATATCACGCATGCAGTGAGTGGTCAGACATTGGACCAGCCAGAGGCGTGTGTTGGACGTTGTCATTGGTCAGATGGTGAAGGGGAGGGGGGTGGCGGGTTAATGTGGTCAGATCCCTCCCCTCCAAGTTCAAGTCAAGTTATTCTTGCAGATTTATGTTCATCTTTTCTGTACAGGAATGCATTGTTGTGCTTTATGCATTATGTTTTACTAGCTATATTGCTGTTACTGTTTTACTAGCTATATTGAGCATAGACAGATATTGAACATAGACAGATCTCATTCAGATCACACATGGTACATTTATTTATACCAGCAGACTATATCCAAAAAGTACTGGAAGAGCACCAGAGTTGATCGGAGAAGAAGTGGAGATATTTAGGCAGCTCAGTTCTCAGATGGTTGAAGTTTTACTCAGCAAAGATGCAGCATATGAGCAGGCAAGGACTCTCTGAGTCAAAAATTAAACCAAATGGACCCGCAAGGGTCCATTTGGTTTCATTTTTACGCTCTCCAAGAGTTATACAACTGTATCTGGTTAGCCAACTTTCCACCATTTAGCTGGGGTCTCTCAAGGACCACTGGTGGTCCCCGGACCACTGGTTGAAAACCACTGATATTACCTTTCATTGGGTGGGCAGGATGCACGTTTGGGTGGGCTTTGCACATCCCTGCCCCTCTCTAGATCAGGCCGTGCCTGAAAAAAAGTTGAGAATGACTGGCATAGAAACATGGTTTTGTTTTTTGTTTTTCCCAGAACGTCAGATGCTTGTAAAATCGACCAAAGGTTTACTGTAAACGTGACCTTCTTTGCAACACCGGAAAAAAACAAGATGTGATATGAGCAAGGAACAAATGATGTACCATTAAAGTGTGTGTGTGTGTGTGTGTGTGTGTGTGTGTGTGTGTGTGTGTGTGTGTGTGTGTGTGTGTGTGTGTGTGTGTGTGTGTGTGTGTGTGTGTGTGTGTGTGTGTGTGTGTGTGTGTGTGTGTGTGTGTGTGTGTGTGTGTGTGTGTGTGTGTGTGTGTGTGTGTGAATTCAAGGTCCAGCGACAGCGTCAGAACAGACCTCATCGGTGTTGTTTGTGGTGGCGGATGTTTTGATGCGCGGCGACTTGCAACATGCCGATGTTAGACTTTGACCTTGACGGGTCAGTCAGACTGTAAATACTGTAATAGGCCAGGCCAGTGTGTACTATTGTGTAATATTATGTAATATATATGGATTTCATTTGCTCCAATTGTGTACATTTATTGGGGGGGGGGGGGGGGGGGGGGGTTATGTAACAATTACGCCATTAAGTCCGGCTTGTACTGTAAATTAAAGGTCTGACTCAAGAGAGTTTTCTGTTTTCAATGATGAAATGCTGTTGGTTTAGTGGTGACACAGCTGTAGTTAGTTAGTAGCAGTAGTAGTGTTTCGAATCATTTTAAATATAGGCACTTTAATTTGAAATATCTTTGAAATTTGTGTTGTTTGCATGCCATCATGTTTGGTGGGGCAGTCAGGGCATTTAGGGGGGCATTGCCCCTGCATGCCCATGCTTAGATTCGGCCATGTTCAGGGTTGATTTCTCTTGTTGGTGCAGCATAGCTTAGTGAGGTCAAGCGGGAATCTGAAATGTGGTCGGTATAGAGAGGGCAGGGGGCAATATGCCCGCTTAAATGCCTTGACTGCCCCACCAAACATGTTGGCATGCAAAGCCACCCAAACTTCAAAGATATTTCAAATTGAAGTGCTTAGAATTAAAATGATTTGAATGATTAAAACGACACAATTGTAGTACCACTAAACCAACACCATTTCATCATCATTTGACACTTGCCTAATATAAGTCCTGAAACCGGAAAATGGTGTGGGTGCAGCTTCATTCACTTCGCACCACGGGTGATGAAAGTACAGCCAAATTATTTTTTATTTGTTATTTCCCCCAGATTAATTTGGCAGTACTTCCATCAGTTCCGCGCGATTTCTGCCGATAGACCCTACAGCGTACTATGCTGTAGGTCTTAACCGTCAAAAGACATTGAGGGGCCGGAATCTGAGATAATGCCATTCGACTGCATGGGATAGAATGGGTGCGTGGGCAAAATGGCCACGCCCATATTGTCCCAAATGAAATGCAACAAAACGACGATCGGCAAACGATACGTTCGGATCGAGAGACGGATTAAAAAATGGAATCAAGCAATCGCTGTGTTCTTCAAGTTTGGCGACTGCCGAGCGTGGTGTCGAAGTGTCCTTGAGCAACAGTCTGAACCCCTAATCATGTCCGGTATCCGATGTGCAACGATGTGTACAAACTGCAGATTTTCCCGTATTCTCCTTTCAGTCAGACGGTTTCAGACATGGAGCTGAAGCTGAAACACTGAACACTGATGACCTCTTTTCAAAGAACTGCGGGCAGCCTCTTATTTGAGGAGGACTGACGATAACCATTTCAACATCACAAACAAATTCACCGAGTGCGCACAGGGACCAGGATGGTGTCATCGTGTGTTCAAGCTGCCCAGAACATACTGACGTCACTCAGCCAGGAGGGGCGAAAAATTGTCGTGGAAGTCTGTTGGATAGCACTCAGGACCAGGGGTGTAGTGGAGGGGGGACGCGGGGGGACGGCGTCCCCCCACTTCTCACATCTAAAATATTTTATATACAGGGGTGTAGTGGAGGGGGGACGCAGGGGGACGGCGTCCCCCCACTTCTCACATCTGAAATATTTTTGGGTCTGAAAAAAATCATTAGCATGGTGAAATACATCTTGATGACATCATCAAGATGTGTTTCACCATGTTAATGAGTTTCCTTTTTTCTGAGAGTGTACAAATGGAACCAAATCATTTGGTTCACATTTGTACACTCTCAGAAAAAAAAAAATGGGGGGAATTCCCCTTTCAGAGGCGTCCCCCCACTTCTAAAAGTACCACTACAACACTGCAAGTCAGGACATATAGTTAAATGACAGAATGAGACAACACAATTCAGTCCTTCAAAGTATTAGGATGTTTTAGTGAATTATTCAAATACGGACTCAGCTTTTACAATAGAACAGTGGTTTTCCACCAGTGGTCCTTGAGAGGGTTCCAGGTGGTCCCCAGGCTAAATTATAAGTTGGTTAACCAGATATAACTCTATGAGAGTGTAAATATGAAACCAAATGGACCCTTGCGGTTCCATTTGGTTTCATGTTTACACTCTCAAAAGTTAATATATTCACCATGTGAATTAGCTCAAATCTACACAACTAGAGAATGTGGAAGATTTATGGTCATTTTGATCTGTATGTTTGACTGTTTTGTTTCCCCAAATCCAGCCTGGAATTGTGGACAAAAGCAAAATAAATCTTTAGTTTGGGGGGTCAGTGGGGCAAAAATGTCCTCAACTGGTGGTCCATGGCTCAAACACTGAATAAATAGTGGCCCTGGTATGAAAAAGGTTGAAAACCACTGCAATAGAACACAAGACGCTGACTCAAGGACCAGCAGTCAGGATATAGCCTTGTCTTTATAGCCTAAAGACAAAGATTAACATATGGGCAGTCACAAATAAAAACCCCAACGCACACAGGGTTGGGACAGCTGAGATAACAGAACCCTATAGGAAGGTTTCTAAATGTTTATATCAACAATTTCCAAGACAAAATCAATCCGTGACCCAACATACGTCGTTATGAAACGGTCACGACAGATCGCAATCGTTTGGCAAACAGTCACGGTCACGGCCGTTATAAAACGACCACAACGGTTCACCGGTCAAGACAAATTTATAATGGTATAATGGTTTATAATGGTACATCGCGGTTGCAAATTGATCTCGCTGTCTCTCCACTCTAGGCTCACTTTGAGGTGTCATTCACTCACATACAGAACATTTGCATATATTTACGATCAGTGAGTGTGGGTGAGGACGTTTCCACTTTACAAACACCATTGAAATGTTTGCTTAAAGTGCTGATTCATAAGCAAATGTTAACCGATGGCCTTCTGGGAATCCTCCTGACCTTTACTGTGTCCTTGATGAAGACACTGAACCTCTCACTGCTAATGAGCTCATGGTTGGCAAGTTTGTGCCTTGCACAGTTGCACAGCCCCTCAGTATGTAAACATGTCCAGTGTACATAATCCACATTGTGAATAATAATAATAATGATAATACATTTTATTAGGCGCCTTTCGACGAATGCTGTTCATCGATTTCAGTTCGGCGTTCAACACCATCACTCCCTCCAAACTCACCTCAAAGCTCTGTGACCTGGTGACAACTAAGGACCTGGAAATCACTCCATCTACCTGCAACTGGATCCTCGACTTCCTCACTGACAGGCCTCAGTCTGTCAGGATAGGCAACCTCACCTCCTCCATCCTAAACCTGAGCACTGGTGTTCCACAAGGCTGTGTGTTGAGCCCCCTTCTGTACTCCCTCTTCACCTACAACTGCATCCCTCTACATGGCACCAACACCATCATTACGTTTGTAAACCACGCTCCCATTGACATCAACGGGGAGGAGGTTGAACGCGTGTCCATCTCTAAATTCCTGCCCATCAGCGTCTCTTCTTCTTAAGGACACTGAGGAAGGTCCATCTATCTCCTCAAATATTGGGGAATTTCTACTGTTGTGCGATCGAGAGCATCCTCAAATACTGCATTACGGTGTGGTACGGAAACTGTACAGCCGCTGACCGGAAGGCACTACAGAGGGTGGTGAAAACTGCCCAACGTATCACTGGAACATCTCTCCCTGTCATTCAGTCCATCTACGACAGCCGGTGCCTGAGGAAGGCTCAGAACATCATTAAGGACCCGTCTCATCCCAATCATGACCTTTTTGTCCTCCTACCCTCTGGTAGACGTTACAGGAAGGCTTCCAAAACCAGCAGACTGACAAACAGTTGTTCACTTGAACTCTAACCCCCCAGTGTCTACCCACAATCAATGTAACAAGCTTTGAGTGGACTTGTGCTTGTCATGGACTTCATGGACGTGGTCTGACTCTTGTGTGTAGCACTTATTCGGGTTTTGTGCAATATGCCTCGTGCAATACGGATTGTGAAATATTGTCGCCGAGGTCGCCGAACAATGAGTAAAAACAATTAAGAAAACAGGTTAAAAGCAAAGCAAAGAATCCAAGAACAAAAGAAAAGTATAGCAGAACAGAGCACAAATGTCAGCCATAAGCCTGCCTGAAAAGGGGGTGTTTTAAAAGTGGTGGTAGTGTCCAGGTTTCTTAGGTCAGGGGGGAGGAAGATCCATAGGTGAGAGAGTTCATTAGGTGAGGGGCAGAGAGTTCATTAGCTGAGGGGCAGAGAGTTCATTAGCTGAGGGGCAGAGAGTTCTATAGGTGAGGGGCAGAGAGTTCTATAGGTGAGGGGCAGAGAGTTCTATAGGTGAGGGGCAGAGAGTTCTATAGGTGAGGGGCAGAGAGTTCTATAGGTGAGGGGCAGAGAGTTCTATAGGTGAGGGGCAGAGAGTTCTATAGGTGAGGGGCAGAGAGTTCTATAGGTGAGGGGCAGAGAGTTCTATAGGTGAGGGGCAGAGAGTTCCATAGGTGAGGGGCAGAGAGTTCTATAGGTGAGGGGCAGAGAGTTCTATAGGTGAGGGGCAGAGAGTTCTATAGGTGAGGGGCAGAGAGTTCTATAGGTGAGGGGCAGAGAGTTCTATAGGTGAGGGGCAGAGAGTTCTATAGGTGAGGGGCAGAGAGTTCTATAGGTGAGGGGCAGAGAGTTCTATAGGTGAGGGGCAGAGAGTTCATTAGGTGAGGGGCAGAGAGTTCATTAGGTGAGGGGCAGAGAGTTCTATAGGTGAGGGGCAGAGAGTTCATTAGGTGAGGGGCAGAGAGTTCTATAGGTGAGGGGCAGAGCGGCTGAATGCTTGACCCCATTGTAGACAGACGGGCTGGTAGGACTTTTAAGTGTGATTTAAGAGGCAGACCTGAGGGACCGGGTGGGGATGTTGATTTGTATGAAGTCAGATAGGTATAGGGGGAGAGGTCCTGGATAGCCTTGTATGTATGAAGGAGGATTTTGCTGTCAATACGGTCAGTGTTGTAGTGGTACTTTTAGAAGTGGGGGGACGCCTCTGAAAGGGGAATTTCCCCCATTTGATTTTTTTTTTCTGAGAGTGTACAAATGTGAACCAAATGGACCCGCTAGGGTCCATTTGGTTCCACTATTTGTCCACTACACCCCTGAATACGGTATTTGCTAGGTAGCCAGTGGAGTTGGTAGAGATCAGGGGTGATGTGACTGATGACAGGGGATGACAGGGCTGCATTCTGGACCAGTTGTACTTTATGGAGTAGTTTGTGGGGCGGACCAAGCGTGCTGGGAATTACAGGAGTCAAAAGCGGAGGTGACAAGTGAGTGAACCAGTATTTCAGCACTGTGGGGGCCGTGAGAGAGGGGCGGAGTCTGTTGATGGCAGATCAGGATGGTACAGATCAAAAGATCCTATAGGATTTTCTCATAGGATTTGCTCTGAAATTACAAATCAATCACATCTGACAAGGTGTTTCTGGAAGGTAACCGTCTACCTTGCACGTGTGGTGAATTGTACAGATATGTACAATCTCTTGTGCCTTGGCCATTTATAAGTCTTGCTCACATGTGTACGGCACCACAGATTGTTACACTTCAAGATTTATTGCGTGTGTGTGTGTGTGTGTGTGCGTGCATGCGTGCGTGTGCGTGCTTTTGAGTGTTGCATATTCCGATTATAAGTCATACTCATAAAGAACATGACGATCAAAACAGGAGATTTATTGATGACTGGCTGATGTTTTTTCCTGACTAAACAAACCACACTCAGTACATGGTGTATGACTCATGCGGTATTATGAGCTAGTACGTCATTTTACAATATGTCTTATCTAATAGCAGTAACAAAAACACTATTAAGCCATTTCCTAAGTTAGGGGTCAGCAAGTCTAGTTTGGCTTCTGGCTTAGCCCTGAAACATTCAATCATAAAGTACTCACACTACTTCTATACCGGTGTTAGACAGTTGCAGCAGCCGAAATTAGGATTGCAGCGTGCCGTTGTTGTTTAGCAAAAGGCATTTTTATCTGAGTTCCCGTGCTACTTTTCTGGGTTGGGGTAAGTTTGGTAAACACACAGTTGCACACCAGGAGCACATCCCCCTATTAGTAGCCAATGTATTGGCAGTGCAGTCAGCATGAATACAGTATATGCAACAGTGCAATAAATACAATGCAATAAATTTGAACAGCTGGTGTGGTCTCTTACAAGTGGACTCTGCACGCACAAAATGCTGTCCTACATATAAGATCTATCTATCTATCTATCTATCTATCTATCTATCTATCTATCTATCTATCTATCTATCTATCTATCTATCTATCTATCTATCTATCTATCTATCTATCTATCTATCTATCTATCTATCTATCTATCTATCTATCTATCTATCTATCTATCTATCTATCTATCTATCTATCTATATATTTTTTTTGAGTGTAATAGTACTAGAAACAAGCAATATAATCTGTCCGTGGGGTAAGTGAATTGTACTTGGTAAGAATTCTTGTTATAAGAAATATGTTCTAAAAACAATGTTGATAATCATATACAAATTGCTCTTGGTTAGTATATCCTTCTTAAAACAAGAGCAATCATACTTAGCTCAGTGCAGTGTGAAGTCCTGTTAGTTCAAACATGCACTGTTGCTCCCATACTTGCTGTTCTTGTTTCGGGATAGAGTAAGTTATTCAATAAGAATGAGCCTTCAGTTCAGACACATGACATGGCACCCCATAACAACTGACTGTTGGGAAATTACTAATAGAGTGTTTCTACTTATTCAGGGGAGAAATGTAATTCTCAGGGACCAACTAGTAAGGTCCCACACACCAGCAGAAAAACAGGGGACGTTTTTAGATAATATACCAGATGGCAATTATAAATGTGGCAACTGTGCACAATGTGGCTACACAACCAGGGCGAAAACCTACACACACCCACATACTGGCAAACCCGTTAAGATCCGGGGGATCATTAATTGTACATCTACTCATGTTGTGTATTTGATCAAATGTCCATGTGGTTTGGCATATGTAGGTAAAACTAACAGGGCTTTACGCACTCGGATCAGCGAGCACCGTTCAAATATAAGATGCGGGGATGAGAGAAACCCTGTAGCTGCGCACTTTAAGCAGGCAGGGCACAATATTAGTTCTCTCAAGTATTGGGGCATCGAAAAGGTTGAGAGGCCCCCTAGAGGTGGAAATGTAGAACGGCTCCTCTTACAAAGAGAAATGTTTTACATCCACTTTCTGAATACTATGGCCCCTCATGGTTTGAACGAAGAGTTCGATTTGAAACCTTTTTTATAACATTTCTTGTCTTTTTATTATTCTCTTCTATTTTACACATACTATTAACATGCTTAGGACCTGTTTACTGGTTTATTGCATTACTTATTGTAAGCCTACACATGGGCATCAAGTGGTTCTATAGGGACACTATTTAATGTATCCTCTATCTGTTTGTTTCTGATTACTGACTTAAATATTGACAGAATACTTGAATGATGTTTACTTTCAACTGTTTTGTCCCCGTATGAAGGCGGGCTCAGATGATTGACGTGAGAAACACTGACTTGGTACCAGCCCATATATACCGGTACTCAGTCGCGCTGTCCACAGTATACCTGACGAAGGCCACCTCAGGCCGAAACGTTGTATTTTTTTTTACCGCTCTGTTGTGAATAAAATGTTTGGAGCTTTTAAAACGGTGTGCGGATCTGTTCCCTCTACTTCGAGAAATGTAATTCTACCAGTACCAGTGTCATGGATGTGTAACTAGTCATATAAAAATAATATTACAGTAATGTTATTCATTTTCTCTATAGAGCTTAGCAGTCCCGCCCCTCTCGTGACGTTGCCCTTGTTCCAGAAATGGATTCAGGCATAATCGTCCTTATATAGATCATTTTCGAAAAGTCTATGAGAAAAATGAATGGGGAATCCATTTCTGGAACAAGGGCGACGTCACAAGGGGGCTCAGCTCTATAAAAATAATATAACAAGATTACGTCCTACCAAATAGTAATAATATGACAGTTACGTTCTGCTGCTTTCAACAGTATTTCGTTGGAGAATGGAGATGAGCTAATGCCACTTAAAAAGTGTGATGACAGCAACCTGCATCTAGTGTCAGAGGTGCGACATTGAGGGGTGTGAAATAATACTGAATGAACCTTGAGATCTGTTCATGATTGTAGGTCTTTTGAACAGACTAATGTATACTTCAGTTTTAGTCATCTTTAATCTTCTGAGCAGTTTTCATTTCCCGGTAATTTGGTCACAATTATGCTGTCGTGATTTTGCACTTAACTGAAAATAGCCGATCTACCAGCTCACAATGCATCCAGATGTGAACCATTTTGAGTTTCTAGATCTGCTAGGCTATGCAGTCCCACCATTCAGCATGAACCCATGTGTAAAATGAATTGTGTCTTTTATCTTACCGGCATATCTGTTGTCCACTATAGTCCCTTCTTAATATTTTAGTCTAGTTTTTATTCCTTGACAAAAAATAATTGCTCATTTTCATTTGCTTTTCCATCAGGTTTTTCGTCAGTGATAAAACATTTCTCGTAATGGATTAAATTGACCATGCTGATTTGGTCATTAACATAATGTAATACTAATACTGTCCTCTTCGTTTGAGATCCATGTCCCGAAAATAAACTTCTGCTGCATTCATTGTTGTGTTGCCACTCAAAATGTTTTAAATAGATGAGTCTTCAAACACTAACTGGGTGTGGGACTAATGGCCTCAGTATCTCAGCAATGTTGTCCACATTCCAGTGTCTTGACGCTGAAGCTGCTCTAACTGACTACCAGAGGCATCACACACTGGAGGAATGCAATGCAAACAACAGTCAACAAAGATCATCATACAAGCCAATGGATTGTGTTCTGATGTAAGAAGTTCTTATGTGATTAACCCAGCAACGTAACAGCATTGAGGCACCGTTGCATAGTTCAGCATTTCCATCTCTCTTGGCAGCTTATGCAACTTAAGCCAGTGGGTTCCGGGGATTTCCTTGAGAGACTTACAGGGGGTCCCCGTGCAGTTAATTAATTTATTTATTTATTTATTTATTTATTTTATATTTTTATCCCCACAATTTTGCAACCCATCTTAATCACCCAGTGCCAATTCTTAATGTGATCCTGGGCTCTACACATCCTCCGCTAACCTGGGGAGGCAGCAGACTGGGCTCACGCTTCCTTCAATGCATGAGGAGTCGCGCCACCCTCTTTTCACCTGACAGGTGGGAGTTCCCCCGGTTGGACACATGGCGCGTTATTCCAACCAGTTCCAGTCCCCTCCATCAGGTGCCCAGGCTGGCCAGGGAGAGGCAGTTTAGAGCCCAGGATTACTGCATGTTTTTGTGAGGGTATCTATCTACCCTAGGGGTACAAATGTTAGTCACAAAAGGCAGCGTCCTTCAACCCTAAAAGGATCCAATTGGTTCAATTTGTATACACTCTGTGAGTGAACCCATTCAGGCCTGACCTAAGGTTTCTGAAAAACTTGAAATATTTATATATCAGCTTCAAAGAAAAGGTTAATTGTGGAGATTTCAGGCCTGAAAGGGTTAAATTAACTTTGATTTTTTTTTTTTACAAAGCCATGTGGACAGGAGGAGCCTGGATTCAAACCGCCGACCTCACGGATCATTGGGACGACCTGATTTACCTCCTGACTCACAGCTGCCCTGAGATGTGTTTATCTCGTGTCTCTCGATTATCACTTCCAACAGTAAAAACATTAACCAGCGTCATCATAGCACGTGACGTTCAAAACGAGGAGTGTTCCCAACACAGCCCACGTGCTGTTGAAACGGAACGGCACATCATACGGTAGACATATTGTAGATATTATCTTGTAATTTACCTTAGTCGCGACTGATAAGCTTGGGCTGTGTCACTGGAATTCTGCATGCCCACCTGGAAAGAGGTTCACACGTGTTGAAGCTGACATCTGCCATGGTCCTCCCAACAAGTCCTTATTGCATTACTCTGTGTAGTGGAGTTTGTACGTTAAAGCAGTGCTTTTCAACCTTTTTTGGCACCAGGTCCCACTAACCATTCAGCATTTGAGCCACGGACAACCATTTGAGGACATTTTATCCCCACAGACCCCAAAACTAAAGATTTCTTTTGCTTTTGTCAACAGTATCACAGGCTGGATTTGGGAAACAAAATGAAAACAGGCAAACATAGATAAAAAATGACCATTAATCTTCTACATTCTCTAGTAGTGTAGACTTGGCCTAATGGACCTTTAGCTAAGCCCCGCCCTCTTGTCCACCCTAGGACACTTTCCAGCCCAGGGCTCATTCATTTCAATGTAAATATCATGGACTTTACACAATAAATACTGGTTCATTTTGGGAACCAGACCTTCAAAATCCATCAACAAGGCATGCCCTATGCTGTGGAAAAATGTGTGTGTGGCATTTTTTTTAATGTTTTATCATAGAGGAAAGCTATTGGTGGAGAGGTCTATCACATGACACATACTGTAACACGTCGCATAACACCAGCACAAAGTAGTGACTCATTGACCGCGTTAACAGCGAAATCGAACAGTGCTCAGCGTAGTGATGTCTCAGAACTTGAGGCGACGCTTGAAAATTAAAGGGCAAATAGCATGGATTCCTAAAATTGCTTTTAATACTTAATGTATGGGCGCGTTCGGAAATTGCGCACTGAGTACACTAAGCAATGCAAACTAATAGGCGAGTGTGCTCCGGTGTGGTATTTCCAAACGGGCCCAACATGTCCTTCAAGCTTAGTTCTAATGGTTTGAGCCTCAATCACCACTGATATAACCAGTCCTTGGGTGCAATTCTGAATCGCCTTGGTGTAGCCAGGTATGGTGTAAGTCCTCTCATTGGCTGCATGGCAGCAAATCAGGTGTGGGTCCGTGCTCATTGGCTGCATGGCAGCAAATCAGGTCTGCGGCCTTGGGCTAGGCCAAAAGCCTATACCACCAGGCCTGGGCCTGGGCCTACCAAATAATTATCCATAATAATTAAAACCAGACATCAAGAGCTTCAACTCATGATGAACAAAGCAGGGCAGTACAGTAACATTTTTAATTGGGGGGTTCAGGTGATTTCTGGACCTTTTGAATTGCAGATTTTAATTATTCTGGGTAATTATTTGGTAAGCCCAGGCCCAGGCCTGGTGGTATAGGCTTTTGGCCTACTACAGAGGCCCCAGAGCTGATTTGCTGCCCTGCAGCCAATGAGAAGACTTACACCATACCTGGCTACACCACAGCTTTCAGAATTGCACCCCTTGTCATTTCTTTATGGACAGTTTAGCTGCAGTACCACAATCACAGCCCAGCCCCAGACCAGACCTTCACCAGACTATTTAGGCTATTTAGAGTATTTAGACAAGACTCAAGAGGTTGTCGTTGTACTTCTTGCATGCATTTTAACTCTTGGCAGAGTAATTAGTGCACTAAAGTAATGGACAGTGGGTCCCTTGCATTCTTTGAGAGCCAGGTAGAACATGTCTATATGGGAGGGTCACATCCCAACATTGAGCAACATGCTGCTGGCCCATTACATGCATTGTTTTAAGTTTCAGTGATTTTGTCTCACTCCATTTTTTTTCTTTTTGTCTGTTTTCACCAAGTCGTTTTTTTGTGATGGTTTAAATGGTGACATTACATGACATGACAAACCCGGGTGTATTCAACCTTTTTGACACTAGTGACCACCATTTATTCAGCATTTGAGCCACGGGCCACCATTTGATGACATTTTAGCCCCAAAGACCTTAAACTAAAGAATTCTTTTGGTTTCGTTCACAATTCCAGGCTGGAACAGTGTAGACTTAATTAAATACTGCTAATTCAGATGATGAATATTTTAACTCTTGAGAGTGTGAAAATGAAACTAAATGGACCCGCAAGGATCCATTTGCTTTCATTTTTACATTCTCAAGAGTTACATCTGGTTAACCAACTTTCCATCATTTATCCTGGAGACCACCTGGAACCCTCTCAAGGACCACTGGTGGTCCCCGGACCACCTGTTGAAGACTCCTGGTTTAAACCAATCAGATTCCAATTCTGAAGTGGCTCAGATTTGGCTGCCAGTGTTAATTAGACCCAGTGACATTTGATGAGCCATTTGATAATTCCACGTCCACCTTTTTTGAGGGGTGCTAGTCCCCTCCAACGCATGGCTTTTAAAGATCGCGTCCCCCCAGGGTCCAGCCCGGACCCTGGGGGTCCGGGCTGGGGACCCCCAGGGGTCCTTGAGGGAGTTTAAGTGCAGTCCCATCATGCAGCTAAACGATAAGTTGCTTTATGAGTCTGTAACTCTGAGAGTGAAATTGAGACCAGTGGTCTGGGGACCACCAGTGGTCCCTAAGAGAATTCCAGGTGGTCCCCAGCTAAATGATGGACAGTGGGTAACGAAAGGGACCCCTATAGATGTGTAACTCCCGAGATCGTAAAATGAATTTCACACTCTCAAGAGTGAAATCATATTTAATTAGTAGACGGGAACCCCTAGTGGTAGTTTTACCCTAGTTGACGGGAACACCAATATGCGTTCTGTACAGTATGTACAGTATCAAAAAATGTCAAAATTTGGTGATGTTACACAATAATTTGAAGTTTTCCAGTACACTTAGGTTAGTATTTCAGAGACATTTTTAGAATCAGGATAGTCTACAATGGGTTAAACATCTGAATTACTTATGTAAAAAATGTAAAAGAATTGTTATTGTGACCAACTTCTTGCCAGTTATCTCCTGGCATCAAACGGCGGTCCGTGGCTAAAATGCGAAAGAAATAGTGGGCCCTGATATGAAACGGTTTGAACTTGAACCATGGTGTTAGTTTATCCGCGGCCGGTCACACGGGGCAGTCAGCCCTGCAGAATGACACCTGTTAGGTAACCAAAACAAAGCCATGCTTGTGCCTGCCATCTATTTTTGTTCATAACAATGTAGGCCAGCACACCACGTTCTGTGCATCAACACAGCTAGTTCACCTCATTTTCATAGAGTTTCAAGGGCCAGGGGCGGATCTAGGCATGGGTATGGGGGGGCAATGCCCCCTAAATGCCCAGTCTGCCCCACCAAACATGCATGCCACAGATGGCATGCAAAACAACCCACGATATTTCAAATTAAAGTGCTTATTTTTAAAATGGTTTGAAACACTACTACTGCTACTAACTAACTACAGCTGTGTCACCACTAAACCAACAGCATTTTATCATTGAAAACAGAAAACTCTCTGAGTCAGACCTTTAGCTTTATGCATGCTGCGTGTCTGTGGCAACTTCAACAACAACTGATTATTATTAATGCTTATACTGTACTTGCCTAATAAAAGTTGTGTAACCGAAAATGGTATGGGTGCGGCTTTATCGCCTAGGCGCGAAGCGACACGGGAGATGAAGCCATACCATTTTCTCCTGCTCCCCCAATTGGGAAAAGTTACATCCGCCCCTTTTCAAGGCATTGGTTCCTAACCTTTTTTTTCCACACCAATGACCCCCCAAAACACTCCACCATTCCCCACCATTTCAATTTCAAGGACCCTCAGTTTGATATGTAGCCTATTAATCTGCAGACTCTGTATTGTACATTGTATCAAAGTTCATTTAAAGGACCACTTCACCACTTTTCAACGTATCGCCTACGTTGAGGAGTGGTCCTTTAAGTCTGAGAAGGTACAAATTCGTAGCCTGTTACACTCTCATAGTTAAACCGACAGGGGTCTAAATTTGATTTCAAACACCCCCTGAAGGGCCCCTGGGGGTCCCCGGACTTCACTTTGGAAACCACGTACGTGGTTCGGTAAACACGCAGTGACGTGACGCACCATGCAATAACCTAAAACCCAAACACACAGACATGAGACATAACATGTATGTATTGTATACCCTACTTGTTATGTCTCATCATGTGTGCTTTGTTTATTGCGTGACGCTCGTGCGCGTGCGTGTGCGTGCGTGTGTGTGTGTGTGTGTGAACTTATTTGTTGCGTCACTCATACGCTCACACGCTCTGTCCCTCTGCCGGGAAGGGGGCGGGGCAGGGGCGTGGCCGCCGGGTTTTATAAGTAGAGCCGGTTGGCTGTGAACTCATTCAGTTTCGCAGCACCAGCACAACAGCACAAGAGTTAACGATTAAATCTCCACAGAAGACGAGAAGAACACGCCGCGTTTTATTTATTATTATTTGACTTTTGCGTATTGTATTCTTCTTGGAACGCTATTATTTATTTGATTTCACAGTGTGCAGCAGCCATCACTCAGTCACACACACATTATTTGCGATTTGTATTTATTTTAGAGGAGCACACAGATCAACCCTACAACAACCAAAGGATGTTTCCCGAAGCAAGCAAGAGCAGGTGAGTGATCTGAATGTCACTGTCATCGTGCTATGTATTTTTTTGCATGTAGTTGTTGGGTCGTTGCAGTGCGCGCTGGCTGGCCAACCGGTTGTACTTTACGCGCGGTCTTTACGCACGGCCGGGCGCAGCCGCCAGCCAGCCTCTGACTCTAGCCAGCGCATGGCCGCCTGCCATTCAGTGGTCATTAAATAGCATGCCCCAATACGGCGATACGACACGGTCAGGAATGATTGGCAAGCCCAACAGGCAACACGTGTTGCCTTTACGACTAGCTGCGAATCTGAAGCTTGCAGAAGAGTTGTTCATGCGTGTTCGTGGTGGCTGCTGCAGCCTTGCCATTTGATAAATGCCATAGTTAAAAAAAAATCGTCCTATAAGATTTTGAACTATAGGAAACTATAGGAAATCCAGTAGGATTTCTTCCAAAATCTTATAGGAGGAATCCTATAGGATTTTTTTTTTGACTAGGGATATTAGATAAAGAATAGGCCTATTTTTACACATGCAACATTCTTTGTCCTTGGTCCTTGAGAGGGTTCCAGGTGGTCCCCAGGCTAAATGATGGAAAGTTGGTTAACCAGATGTAACTCTTGAGAATGTAAAAATGAAACCAAATGGACCCTTGCGGGTCCATTTGGTTTCATTTTCACACTCTCAAGAGTTAAAATATTCATCATCTGAATTAGCACTATTTAATTAAGATGTCTACACTGTTTTGTTTGCAAAATCCAGCCTGGAATTGTGAACAAAACCAAAAGAATTCTTTAGTTTTAGGTCTTTGGGGCTACAATGTCATCAAATGGTGGTCCGTGGCTCAAATGCTGAATAAATGGTGGTCCCTGATGTCAAAAGGTTGAAAACCACTGATATAGATTGATGTAGTAATGCGGGTGTTTGGGTTGGATTGAGGCAATATCATCAGAAAGAAACTACCAAAACCCAAATGGACCAGATATAAAGTGTTATAAGGCTATTGGAGTTTGACAGTCATGTGACCTTCTACTAGTGCTGAAGTGACCATGAGTTTGACTCTACAGGAATGCGCAGCGTCAATAACACAACCTGCTCTCCACGAATTCTCCTAATGAAACAGATGATCACATCATGAGATTAGTCACATTATCACATAGTAATGATGATGAACATGGCATAGATTATTTATTAACATTTTTTTTTCTGCATCTCGCTGACCCAAAACTAAAGGATTTTCAATTTTTTCAATATTATTAAGATAACTGCCAAAATGTTGGTCAAAATAACAATTCTTCATTCTACACTTTCTAAATGTGTACATTCTTGGAAATTAAGTCATTCGGATGTTTAAACATAATGTAATTTAACTCTTGAGAGCGTACAAATAAACCATTATGGACCTTATGGGTCCATTTGGTTACGTTTTACGATCTCAAGAGTTACAGATCTATAAGGGTCCATTTGGTTACCAACTGTCCATCATTTAGCTGGGGACCACCTGGAATACTCTCAGGGACCACCAGTTGAAAACCACTGAGAGAGAGAGAGAGAGAGAGAGGGAGAGAGAGGGAGAGGGAGAGAGAGAGAGAGGGAGATAGTGTTCTAGGGTTATCCCTATTTGACCCAAACATATTTCTACTTGCAAAAACTTTCATTCTAATGATCACAATAACATATTTACTCACTGTGCAGGCATTTTACTTACTTTTAAGTACTTAGGTCAAATGTTAAAAATCATCAACAATTGCAAGTCTATATATATATATATATATATATATATATATATATATATATATATATATATATATATATATATATATATATATATATATATATATATATATATATATATATATATATTAAAAAAAAACATCAACCGTGATATTTGCATGAGTGGGAGTGCATTGAACACAGTGTGCGTGTCACCATGACTCTGTATGCACTGACTACAGTAAGGTTACCATGCCTAACCTGTCCCCTTGGTTCTATACACACACAGCTTCAGCTACGAGGACTGCAAAGCCACGGCGGACTGGCTGATGGCCCAGACGGACATCAGACCCCTGGTGGGCATCGTGTGTGGGTCGGGTCTGGGGGGCCTGGCGGACATGCTGAAGGATACCACCGTCTTCAACTACAAGGACATCCCCAACTTCCCTCAGAGCACAGGTATACCAGCTAACTGTTATATGGTACACACACACACACACACACACACACACACACACACACACACACACACACACACACACACACACACACACACACACACACACATAGTAAATGGTGCATTTATATCACGCCTTTATCCAAGGTGCTTTACATAAAGTATGCACCACATTCACCCCTACATTCATACGCTGATGCATTGCAAGGCACAACCAGCACATCAGGAGCAATTTGCGGTTAATAATTAAAGCAGAAAGAGTAAACCTGAGTGCTGCGGTCTCTCCTGCATTTTCTGCAGTCTTCTTTCGGTTAATAATTGCTCAATACACAAACTATAGCATGTTCTTGATTGTATCTGCCAGACCAAAATATTATTGTTCTGCTCCTTTGCTCCATGTAACCGTAAATATACAATGACTAACTCCAACGCGTAGCCACCATCTTCTTTGCTGCTGTTAGGCTACGAACGTTTTCTTATTTCAATTGTGATTCGTCCTTTAAGATGAATGAGATGAATAACAAAGAGTGAGGTTATTTTGGAAAAGTACTGAGAGTTTAGCAGCAACCATCTCATATGGAAAAAAAACCTTACAGTATATGCAAACTCTTGAAAGTGGCAGCTTTCATATACGAGAATAAATAAAGTATAAGACCCAGTATTTCTTTGTAAAGTGAACCATATACTGTATAAAACATATATTTTGGGGTGATTTATAACAATTATAATATAATTCTTATGGCTACGAATGTTTTTAATATTATATGACTTTCAATTATATGACATTATATGACATTCAAAAAAGATGCATAGCATTTTTTGTAAAGTAAAACATATATAATTTTGTAATATATAAGAATAATACAACATGCAAACCAGATATAAGATCCATTTTTCTCGTAAAGTGTCTTGTATGAAAGATGCCCCTTTTAAGAGTTCATATGAAGTTTTTTTTTTTTCCATATGGAATATTCCAGATTTACATATATACAGTATATACATGTAATTCTACAAGTCACCAGTACTGCAGAATAATATTGATGACGATCAACACTTTCTTGTTATAGCCAATGCTAGTTGATTTGTCTGTCAGTTATGGATTGACACCGACACCGACACCGACTATATGGTCATCTTGTAGTTCAGGGGCCTTCAACAGGTGGTCTGGGGACCACCAGAGGTCCCTGAGAGGGTTCCAGGTGGTCCCCAGCTAAGTTGGTTAACCAGATGTAACTCTTTGAGAGCGTATAAATGAAACCAAATGGACCCTTGCGGGTCCATTTGGTTTCATTTTTACGCTCTCAAGAGTTAAAATATTCATCATCTGAATTAGCCCCAAGTCTACACAACTAGAAGATGGACAAAAGCAAAAGAAATCTTTAGCTTTGGGGTCTATGGGGCTAAAATGTTCTCAAATGTTGGTCCGTGGCTCAAATCCTGAATAAATGGTGTTCCCTGAGGTGAAAAAGGTTGAAAACCCCTGTTGTGTTAAAAAACAACAACCTTTCCTCTCTCCCCGGTTCCAGTGCACGGCCACGCGGGACGCTTGGTGTTTGGAACGCTGAAGGGCAGGCCGTGTGTCTGCATGCAGGGACGCTTCCACCTGTATGAAGGATACACCATCCACAAGGTACGTTTACTGTATATCAGGGCCGGATCTAGGGGGCATGGGCATGGGGGGGACAATGCCCCCCTAAATGCCCTGACTGCCCCACTAAACATGATGGCATACAAAACAACCCAAATTTCAAAGATATTTCAAATTGAAGTGCTTATATTTAAAATGATTTGAAACACTACTACTGCTACTAACTAACTACAGCTGTGTCACCACTAAACCAACAGCACTTCATCATTGAAAACAGAAAACTCTCTGAGTCAGACCTTTAGCTTTATGCATGCTGCGTGTCTGTTGCAACTTCAACAACAACTGATGTTATTATTGATGCTTTACTTGACTAATAAAAGTCCTGTAACCGAAAATGGTATGGGTGTGGCTTCATCGCTTCGCGCCACGGGCGATGAAGCCGCCCCCATACCATTTTCTCCTGCCCCCCCCAATTGGGAAATGTTACATCCGGGCCTGGTTTATATGGTGCTCCCGAGATGGAGCGTTGCCTTTTTCCGGTAGCGTCAACTACAAACTAAGATGCAAAATTTTTGTTGCCTGTAGTTCTCACTTGTTCAAAATCAGAAGTGTTCAGGCAGAGCAGATCTACATACGCCTGCGGGTGGAGCTGCTGTGAATATGCTTGATTTTGAATAGCCAACAAGGTACAATTTACAGTTACAGTACAGTACAGTTTTAAGGGAGACGAAGCATTGCGTTTTCAACCAGTTGTTCTGGGACCACCAGTGGTCCTTGAGACTAGGGTTTCCATCAGCCAAATTGCATTTGGTATGCAACCAAATGAACCCTAACGGGTTCATTTGGTTCCATTTGTACGCTCTCAGAAAAAATAAGCGTCTAAAGAAATCCATTAACATGGTGAAAATACATATTGATGATGTCATCAAGATGTTTCACCATGTTAGTGGTTTTCTTCAGACCTCCATTTCTTGGGAACACAGAATGGGGGAACTTTTTTATCATGTCCACCAACACCTCGAAGGTACGTCAATGACATAGTAAAATGTTGAAAATGACTTCCCCTTTAAGATTTTTTATTTAATTTTATAAATATTAGACCCAAACTTTGTGTGGGTCTATGATGCGTGGACCCTAGCTTCCCCCAGGTAATGCAACCAACCATCTCTTTAGTTCGGATGTTGGCCCCCTGGGTCAAAACGTAAGCGATTGTTTACACATGTCATGTCGGGGGCTTAGTGTGCTCCCCTTCTTGTGAAAGTTAAACAACGGTTGCATAACATGAGCGCCAGGTTTCATTATGTAACATCATCCAGTGTGGATCAGACAGGCTGTTATGAAATCATTTGGCTCTGTGTGTTTTCACCCCCATAGTCAGAACGGAGATCTAGTGAGATGATGTGACTTGACTGGTCTTTAAATCTAATTTAGCACACACTGTACAAGAAGGGCCATCCTCTTATGCCGGCATGCACACAACCACACTTTTGTGCAGCCACTTAAAAAAAAATCTTTTGGTCATTTTATGGTCTACTCAGTCTCATGTGAACACACCAGACAGTTTATAAGTTACTACATTCAGTATTTAGATATTTGATGTTCATTTTAGCTGCCCTGCCCCGCCCCCTTCCTATACAAACCCATTATAACTTAAAACTCCATTTTAACCATGACAGATTATTCGAAAACAACCCATAACAACCCTTCCTTTTCTGGTGACTGATATTGTCCTCCTAATATGTGAGAGGGCTGTGGAATTTCATTTACAGTTTTCATTTATTTTTAAAGTATGGATGAAGACGCACCCATAACATTTTTGGTTAATAATAACATCAGTTCTTGTTGAAGTTGCAACAGACGCGCAGCATGCATAAAGCTAAAAGTCTGACTCAGAGAGTTTTCTGTTTTCAATGATGAAATGCTGTTGGTTTAGTAGTGACACAGCTGTAGTTAGTTAGTTAGTAGTGTTTCAAAACATTTTTAATATAAGCACTTTAATTTGAAATATCTTGGGTTGTTTTGCATGCCATCTTGTTTGGTGGGGCAAACATGCCCCTGCCTAGATCCGCCCCTGACATGAAATAGTTTGAGTGAACTGATATAGAATCATAATGTTTTTTTTTTTTACTGATTTGGAAAAGCACTTTGTAATCTAATGTGTTGTGGTTGATGTTCCACCGTGCAGATCACGTTACCCATGAGGATCTTCAAGCTCCTGGGCGTGGACACGGTGATGCTGACCAACGCTGCAGGAGGTCTCAACCAGGACTTCAAAGTAGGAGACATCATGATCATGAAGGACCACATCAACATGCCTGGATACGCCGGGAACAACCCCCTGGCGGGGCCCAACGACGAGAGGTGGGTACAGGGTACAGGGTACGCTCACCACCCAGAGGCCCTAGATCTATTTGTTTATTCTGCATTTGAGCCAACATGGACCACCACATTTTGATGATTGAGGGCTCCATTGACGTTGCACACTAAAGGCTCCATTTTAGTGCAGCGATAAACCCCTTATCCCTAAACTTCTTCGCATTTTTTTGCTATTTTGAAAAACATTTTTGAACAGGTCAAATGACCAATCTATCCATTGGTGTGAATATGATTTTTTTCCCACCACAAAATATTGTAAAAAATTGAGTTGTAAATTTGACAAATGAACAAATGAAAAAATGTCTTGAAAAATGGGTTGTCTTATTACCAGAGTCGTCTTATAAAATTCAGGACAATACGGTACATTGACCTGCTAATAGAGCTTGTAGGCTGGCCATTTTAACTTTTCAAAAATGTTTTTCAAAATAGCAAAAGTTTAGGGATAAAGGGGTTTAGTGGTGATGAAAATGGAGCCCTTAGCCTAGCGTACCCGTCATCCAAGGAATGTGTAGTTGTACTGATCAAAAATAATAATTCTTCTACATTCTCCAGTTGCAAGACCTATTGTAAATTAAGTAATGCTGATGTTTGACAATAATTTAACTCTTTAAGAGTGTAAAATGAAACCAGATGCACCCAAAAAAATAGTTAATTTAGGCCAGTGGTTTTCAACCAGTGGTCCAGGGACCACCAGTTGTTCCAGGTGGTCCCCAGGCTTAATGATGGAAATTTGGTTAACCAGATGTAACTCTTTGAGAGTGTAAAAATGAAACCAAATGGAGCCTTGCATTTATCTGTGCCTATCATGTGAAGTCTCTCAACTCAAGTCTCTCTGTGTGTGCGTGTTGTGTTGTGTTGGTGCAGGTTCGGCGTGCGTTTCCCCTGCATGTCGGATGCATACGACCGTGAGCTCCAGCAGCTGGCCATGGACGTGGGCCAGGAGCTGGGCTACGGAGACTTCCTGAGGGAGGGGGTGTACTGTGTGCTGGGAGGACCCTCCTTCGAGACCATCGCAGAGTGCAGGATGCTCCACAAGCTGGGAGCCGACGCAGTGGGTGAGTACAGCGCCCTTTCTAACATGCAGGACTCTGGGTTTGCTCTGTTTGCACTGATGCCGTGCTGTATGAATGAATGAATGAATCTTTATTTTCGTGTCTTGTCAAAGACCAATCCCTTAGGGGATTATAAGACACCAAAACATAAACAAACAGTAACACTTCCACACATAACCTACGTATTACGGTAATTTGCTAAGACAAACTAAATGTAAACAGATCAGATTTTTTTTTTAAATAATACAAATCAGGTATAGGTTTTCTTTGAGCGTATATCCCATACTTTCTCTATAAATTCTGCTAATGCAAATATCTTGTATTCAAAAAGCCATCGAAGGCGTTCTGCATCACTTAACCACATTAGTTCAGTATTTTTACATCTACTAAATAACTTCTGCCAAAAAACATGGTACAGTGGTACTTTGAGTATTTGCAAATGCAGTGGTTTTCAACCAGTGGTCCGGGGACCACCAGTGGTTCTTGAGATGGTGATCTCAAGGTGGTCCCCAGCTAAGTTGGTTAACCAGATTAAAAGTTGGTTAACCAGATGTAACTCTTTGAGAGCGTAAACATGAAACCAAATGGACCCTGGCGGGTCCATTTGGTTTCATGTTTACGCTCTCAGGAAAAAGGGGTCTGAAAGAAAAATCATCAATATGGTGAAATATATCTTGATGTCATCAGATGTATTTCAGACCTCCATTTTTAGGAAATACACAGATGGGGGAACTTTTTTTTTATCCATGTGTCCACACAATGAATCATTTCCATCCCTCTCTCTCCCGACAGGCATGAGCACGGTGCACGAGGTGATCGTGGCGCGCCACTGCGGCATGCGCGTCTTCGCTCTGTCGCTGATCACCAACCAGGCCGTCATGGACTACGAGAGCGAGGAGAAGGCCAACCACGAGGAGGTGATCGAGGCCGGCAAGCAGCGGGCCGAGCAGCTGGAGAGGCTGGTGTCCACCATGGTGACACGCCTGGAACACAGCAGCAACAACAACAACAACGAAAACTACGTCTAAAAAAAAAAAACGTTTGCAACGCAACACAAGAAGTGACTTCAGCGGGAAATTCTAGGCTTAACTGGGGCCAGAGGTTTTAACGATAACATTTATTCTTCGATTTATACTTTCCTAACCCTTGTTTCCAGTTTTGTCTGCGTTTCGCGAGCCTTGAAAATAACTACTGAAGCGTCTAAACCGGAAGATGGCTTGTCAGTGGTTCTTGTCCAGGCCTGATCTTTCCGTGCGTTACACTGAAAATGAGTGAGTTTGGAGCTGAGAAGAGTGTGGATGGTTAGGCTTAGGTCAAACAGATGTTGAGGTTGTCACGTCTAGACGTAAACGTTGAGTCTAAACTTAACTCTAAACTAAACTTAACTCGGGATCAGTCGGTTCTTCCTCGCGGCTCAAACCCACGCGTGTATGTTACCTACCTACCTAGCGACCACAGTGCCTGGTGGTGTCACCATTGGATGAACATCCACTTTATTTATAACTCATTTACAACTTTCAAACAATTCAACGCCTTCTTCTTCGCCGTTTCTCCTACTGCAGCGGTTCTTAGGGCCGGTTTTTACACTTAAAGTTTCCTTTCATGCCAACGATCGCCCCGCCAGTAACAAGATGTGCACATGCACACACTCCACCCCCACTCGATCCTGAGTGGAGGAAGTCCCCCCTCCCGATTGGCCCTGAAGCCCCAAACTTAAACTAGCGGTTTTATGACGCCCAGGGGTTCAACTGGGGACAGGGAGGAACTCCTTATATGGTCACCCCAATCTGTAGTAGGGAGGATTAGCCAAAAAAAGGAGAAAAAAGGTAACAATTTGAATCAAGCGAAATACCTTTTATTCTGAGTGTACAAATGGAACAAATGTTTCTTTTTGTACGCCCTCGGTTTGCAGGCCCATACAGGTTCATTTTGGTTCCATACTATCATTTTCCTGGGGACCCCTTGGAACTCCCTTGAGGACCCCTAGGGGTCCCCGGACCCCACTTTGAGAACCGCTGTTCTAATGGACGAAACGGCACATTTGTACATTCCCTCCAAACTATTTTTTATTGTTTCAAAGTCAACATGTTGTCTGTATTTCTAACGGTCTAACTTAATATTTTCGATCAGCATTGTGTAAAAGATGTCTGCGATTTAACTTAATGAGTCTCCTAAGAGTTAATTCTAAGACCGCATTTATTACTTTTTATTTTGTTAATAGACTGTACATTAGTTGTCTTAAGGTATTGTTGATGTTCTTGGTGTTATTTAGTAAAAATATGTTTCTTCTTTTTTTTAGTACAATGTTCATATTAAAGTTAATATTTATTACTGTAGAGGAGAGGTGTGTTGTGGTTTGTTCTGGGGCGAGACATCAGGGGCAGGGGCAGATGTAACATTTCCCAATTGGGGGGGGTAGGAGAAAATGGTATGGGTGCGGCAATGAAGCCGCCCCCATACCATTTTCATTTCAGTTACATTACTTTTATTAGGCAATTAAGCATCAATAATAACATCAACTGTTGTTGCAACAGACACGCAGCATGCATAAAGCTAAAGGTCTGACTCAGAGAGTTTTCTGTTTTCACTGATGAACTGCTGTTGGTTTAGTGGTGACACAGCTGTAGTTATAGTTAGTAGCAGTAGTAGTGTTTCAAATCATTTTAAATATAAGCACTTTAATTTGAAATATCTTTGCTTGTTTTGCATGTATCATGTTTGGTGGGCAATCAGGGCATTTAGGGGGGCATTGCCCCCCCCCCCCCCCCCCCCCCCCCCCCCCATGACCATGCCTAGATCAGCCCCTGGAAGAAATATGGTTGAAAACATTTGGCACTGTGACCCACGTACTGTTTAATCAGATTTGTAAAAGGTGAAACTTACATTCATCAGTACAGCAACACGTTAACACAAATTAAGAAATTCCCAAAGAAGGGCTAAGTTATACTCAGTTCTAAAGACATACATTGTCTGACTAAGTATAAACGTGCCTTCAGACTCATCATGTCCATGGTTTATATTGTATACAAAAATAATTGGCAGATTCATATTGTAAATTCAATTACGGTAAGTAAGAGATGATGGCATTGTGTGTGTGTGTGTGTGAGAGAGCGAGCAGTAATACATGTATGTGTGGTTTTCTGTTCAAGAAAATGCAAGCGCTTTGTTCCAAAATGACACATCCATCATTATCTCGCACAATATAGCGTATGCAAACAGAATTTTCCGTAGATAAACATCTAATAGAGCCAAAAGTCTGTGGTTCCCAAAACCCGAAGTTTCAGGCCGTGTGAGTTCAGGTTATATAATATTTACCATTCCACCGGTTTGGAACTCGGACGCGGCTGAGTCGGCTCATACTGAACTAGCTAGCACCTAGCTAGCGCCTCCCTCGGCGGTGATTTGCGTGGCTAAAGTACTGTAAAAGGGCAAAAATACCTCGATGAGGAGGTATTTCAGCATAATATGAACATGTTTGTGTGTCTTGTGAGACTTGTGGCTCTACTAGTAGTTTATCTAACCCTACTACTGTAGATTATGTGAGATTGGGTTGAAAAAAAAAACAGAACAAAATAAAATAATATCTCAGTTGTTTGCATGAAATGAAATAATAGTAAAAGTAACTGAAGCTCTCGGTTGTGAAACTAGCAACAGGAGTCGGTCAATATTTTAGAGACATTGAATACAGTAATGTAGTCTCTGTTATTTACGGATGGACTGATAGAACTCTTCAAAAATTAAATGTTTGCTTTCTCCCTTGGCTTGGGAGGGAAGTCGATTTTTTTAGGCAGGCTGACAAACACTTCACAGCATGCATACAACTCTTTTAAAGTCCATATATTGCATAATTGTACTGTAGATACTTTCACCCCAAAAAATAGGTTTTGTTCCCTTTTGAACAGCAAGATGAAAAAAAAAATGGGGGCCACATCCATGACATCTATGTAGAACAATAATATAAAATCCAAGTTTAAAACTTGCTCCGTCGTCATATATATTTTACAAAAACATTTTTTTTTTTGCCACAAGGTGCCATGCATGATGATGGTTTAGGATTGTCCTGGTTCATTCTGTTTAGAACAGTAGCAGAGTTGATAATTTAGCACTTTCTGCTGTAGGACTGCAGTTGATAATACCAGCTCCGCTTGGAATCTCAATGTCTAAAAAAAAGCAGCAAAAACCCCTTTTCGCTTCCAAAGAGTATAGGTTTCAGAAGATTCGTTGGTAAACCTCCCAGCAAGCCAAATGGCATCATGATGTCCAACAGTGACATTCAGGGCTAGCTCAGATCACAGCCCATATGGGGATGATCTTTATAAAGGTTATTATGGGCCACATCTGACTAGTTCTGAGTGATTTAAGTTAATCTGTCCTTAAAGGCCCTGATACACTAGCAATATTTTGATCAATATCAACTAGCAATGTCAACATCAACGGGCAACATGATGAGACACACGGCAACATTAAAAAGGGAATTCCACCCATTTTCATTTTTTCCTGAGAGTGTACAAATGTGAACCAAATGGACCCGCTAGGGTCCATTTGGTTCATGATTCAATGCAATGCAATGGTCCCATGATTCAATGCAAACTAAGAAGCCTTAGTTTGCATTGAATCATTTTCACCCAACAGCCACCCAACTCAAAATGTTCATTTAGCGGAATAAAAGTTACAAAATCCTTGTTTTTGTCCACAACAGCAGGGCCCACTATTTATTCTGGATTTTAGCCACGGACCACCATTTGAAGTTGAGTGTAAAACTAAGGATTGTCAAGTTTGCATCCACAATGCAACCAAATGGACCTGCCCATTTTGTTTCATTGCGTTGTCAGACATTACCATCGTTTATTCTGATACATTTTTTTGGAAATGATACTTAAACTGGGTTTTCACCACTGCTTTTGAAAAGTTCCACCCCTTTCCGACATGTGCAGGAAAAGGTATTCTACCATGGAACCTCACCTCAGAGCTAAAGTCTAGACATTGAGCTTCCAAAACGGGAGCTAGTTGAATGATAATACAGTGTCCCCGCGAGAAACAGGCGTCGGATACAAATGCGTTATAATGGCACATTCATCGTGATGTAAGCAGGCAGAACCGCCATTGGCTCTGCATGGAGACCAGGCCCAGTATAATCTTTCATGACTCTTTTTGTTTTACATTGAGGCAATATAGTAACACTTGGCACACGATGTAAACAAAACAAAAAAACAATTAGAAGCCCAGCAACCCCTTTTTTCCCCCTCAAGTTTGGTTGCTTCTTACAAATGTATGTGTGGATTAATTCTTAATGATTGTATGTGGAGTGTGTACCGTGCATCCACACTAAATGCCAGGCAGTTCTTAACAGTTTAAACGCCGTTTAAATGCAGTTGAAACGGCTGTAAATGCATTCATTAACTATGGAGGTTCAGCAAACATTGGCACAACAGTCCAACACCCAGACGTTTTCCATACAAAAATTGGTGTATATGTCACTTACATAATTATCGTATTTAAGCAATTGTTGACTGCTTAAAGGTAATAGAGGCAACTTTAATGTGTACAAACACAGGGTTTTGTAAACAGATTTGTTTACAAACAGAATCTAACTCCACCTCACCTCCACTCTATTGGCTCATTATGAAACTGCTGGAGACCGCTGCGCTGTGATTGGCTAAAACGATGCCTCAACCCCCACCCCCCACCCCCCTCTCACATTAGAACCGCCTTCCCTGAGCCGGACGAATGTTTTTGTTTACTTGATTTGTTGACAACAACAAAGTTCTGGACCGTCTGCAGGAAGAAGCAAGTCTGTCTGCAGGGAAACAGCTGCAGCGTCAAAGTAGAAGCAACGTAGAGGGGGAAAGGAAAAATAATAGCTATATATTTTGATTTCTGGCTAAAAAGTTGCCTATATTACCTTTAACTATTGGCTATTTTGGTCAAACTGGAATGCTTTTGGTTCACATGAGAACACACACACAGACACACAAGAAAATGTATTATAAGGCCTGTTTCCTTGGTCTAAAGAAATGCTTTTGTGTGCTCATAACGGTGGTGAATCATGTGAAATGTTTCAATGGACCAAAAGCAAAGCGTTTTTGTCGTTACTCCCAACTCCCATCGCTGCGATCCTCGCACTGTTCCGAATGTACCAACTCTGTCTCTAACCCTCACCCTCAACATAACCAGCAGCACGTCGTCACAGCGCGGACACAGGGCTTTAACCCATTGTGTCCTGTCTAGATTTCTAGTTTCTGAATAACATAATATTCAAAGATTTGCACCACATTTTCACGATTTTTCAAAAATAGCAGAGATACAAGCTCATAGCGCGCCACTCGGTGGCGCGCTATGAGCTTGTAGATCTGCTATTTTTCAATTGTTAAAACATAATGCTTAGAACACCAAAGCGCATTCAGTACACTAAGTTAAAACAAGGCAGAGCTGATCTATGGATCTTAGATCAGTTCCCTTATTGAAACAGGTGTTTGTATTGGCAACAATCTGCTTACTGAAACAGCAGGGGGGTGTGTGTGTGTTTTTTTTTGCAGTCGGATTAGTTTCGTATGACACAAATTAAGATTTCAAGCACCTTCCGGACCACCACACCCTCAAGACCACCACAGACACACACAGACACACACAGACACACACACACACACACACACCTTGACTAGACGACAGACACACAAATGGAAAGGGTGGAGAGCTTTAAAACGTTCGGCGTGCCTTCCTTCCTCTCTTTTCCGTGTTATCGGCAAAGTAGGCAAAACGAGTTGAGGTGAACGATTTGGCACACGTTCCCGTCCAACGCTACGGCCGTTGTCTGACGTTTTACGTTTCTCCCCAGAGTACGTTCGTTCGTTCACATCAGAGAGCATCGATTGGCGGCGAAAAGGGAAGACGCGGGGCACAAGGAGGCACTTCTGAGATGACAGACAGACAGACAGACAGACAGACAGACAGACAGACAGACAGACAGACGCAGGGCTGGGAGGAGGGGGTGGCTGCGGGGGCAGTGCAGAGGGAGTTGTGATTGGTCACAGCCGGTAAACAGGAATCCATCCCTGGAGTCTTCTTTACGCAAACATGGTCAGAGAGATCCACTGTGGAGGGAGGAGAAGAGAGACGACGAACATCATTAAAGGGGAACTCCACCCATTTTCAACATGTCATTAGTATACCTTAGAGGTGTTGTGTGGACTTGATGAAGAAGTTCCCCCCCATTCTGTGTTCCCATGAAATGGAGGTCTGAAGAAAACCACTAACATGGTGAAACATCTTGATGACATCATCAAGATGTATTTTCGCCATGATAATGGATTTCTTTAGACGCCTCTTTTTTTCTGAGAGCGTACAAATGCAACCAGAAAAAATGTTGAAAATGGGTGGAGTTCCCCTTTAACAACAACACACTTCATTACTGTAACCATGTCCTGTTCTGGAAATAATGTGAGGAGATACATCATTTGCAACGTTTTGGTCGGGAACACGTTATTACAAGCTCATATATTTTTATTTCAAGCTCATATATCTGATGTTTTTGGGTAATGGTTAAAATGGGTTTAACATGGTTTTATAATCATTGTGAAGACAGTAAAACACACCTGGAAGAAGTTGAGTGAAATCACCCCGTCTGCATCTGTGTCCATGGTCTTGAAGGTCTCTGTGAGGGACAACAACACAATATTTAAACACAAGATCACCAAACTGGTACTGGTATCCGTTAACACAGAAATTGTGAATCGGATTGGAAAGTGTCGGGACATCAGGGGCGGATGTAGCATGTCCCATTTGGGGGGGGGGGGGGGGGGGGGGGGGGGGGGGGGCAAGAGAACATGTTGGAGGGGCAAGAGAAAATGGTATGGGTGCCGCACCCATACCATTTTCATTTCACTTTTATTAGTCAAGTAAAGCATCAATAATAACATCAGTTGTTGTTGAAGTTGCAACAGACACGCAGCATGCATAAAGCTAAAGGTCTGACTCAGAGAGTTTTCTGTTTTCAATGATGAAATGCTGTTGGTTTAGTGGTGACACAGTTAGTAGCAGTACTAGTGTTTCACATCATTGTAAATATAAGCACTAATTTGAAATATCTTGGGTTGTTTTGCATGGCATTGTGTTTGGGGGGGCAGACTGAGTATTTAGGGGGGAATTGCCCCCCCCATGCCCATGCCTAGATCCGCCCCTGCGGGACATCCCTACTAGTTAAGGCTCATTCAGAGTTCAGCATTTCGGTGGCCACCGCGAGCACCGCTCAGAGCACCGCGACCACCGCTATTCCATAGTCCACTACCAGCACCGCCGCGTCGCTCTGTGGTGTGTTGTGTGTTTTCTTTTTTTTTTTTACCCAGCCGTTAAAAACAAGCAACCGCTGCGGTGCGGTGCGGTGATTAGTAAAATCCGAGAGGAGGGCTGGAAAGTGCGGTGGTTGCGTCATATTGTAGGAAATGGTGGTTGCGGTGGACACCGAAAATCCATCTCTGAATAGGCCTTTACTTTCCATCGCGACTATCAGAGCACGAATGACGTGGTTTGGTCTTTGAAGTGTGCTTCAAAGTGTAGTAACGGAAACAAAACTCACTGAACATGGTCTCCAGCCGAACCAAGCAGGTGACAAAGTTGTCAAAGTCAACGGACAGGTCGGCCTCCGTGTAGCGCAGGATGATGAGCTGGAACAGGTGGTTGGTCAACTTGAAACCTGACGGAGCACAGTTAAAACAATGATAATAATCAAACCACTGCATCTGGAAGGAAGTATTGCTCAACAATCCTTCCTGTAACAGGAAAACATTTACTGTACATCCCTCCCTCCAAAACCCAGCCATGTCAGTTTTGCTTCCACGCCAAATTAAATTCTCCCTTTGTGCCTTTTAGAAACAGTTTTAGCTTTTGACGATTACGTGATGTGGCAGCCGAGTCTATGGGATTTTTTTGAAAATTGTTTATGGCCTGTTTATGGCGCGTAGTATGATGTATTTTGTTTGCCAGCCAAGTCTATGGACTTTAAAGGGATACTTAATATTTTTGGAAGTTAAGTTGCATGAAATACTTGTCATTAATATCGTGGTGTCAACTGTATTAATTGATGTCCAGAGAGTCCAGTGGTGGGAGTTCTGCTCTGGTTTGGGTGAGATGAAGTAGTTTTTGAAGTAGTTGTCATTTTGTGTAACATGGAACTACATTTTGGGCATAGTGATATGGACACAAAAAACATAGTTCCCTGTGATAGAGGGGTCAAAAACGAACAAAGGGTGTGCTAATATAGCAATGGATCAACAATACACATTAAGATAGTTTTTGGATTAATTTACTTCTACTGCAGGCCTGGTGGACTAGATTAAGTAACATTTGTCCAGTGCATAGACTACTGCAGGACTGGTGGACTAGATTCAGTAACATTTGTCCAGTGCATAGACTACTGCAGGACTGGTGGACTAGATTTAGAAGGTATTTGACTAGATTGGTTGACTAGATTTAAGCAAACCTTTTGGAGCTGTTGCTACTGAAATGTATTATTTACATTTACTGTAAATGTATTATTTATGGGGGAATGTCAGCATTTAATGTGAATCTTCATGCCCACTGCTAACATGGGGCATTGGTGGCTCGGGTAGAGTCACCGGATGGTAACCACAAGGTTGCCGGTTTGAACCCGGGATCCTCACCCATAATGTTGAAGTGTCCCTGAGCAAGATACAGTACTTTAAACCCCGAATTGCTACCAATGTTTCTTCTGCCATTGGTGTGCGAATGTGATCCACAATCTATAAAGTGCCCTTGGATAAAGGTGCTGTATAAAATGTGCCTTTTGGACAAGGACAGGTTTGGGGGAGAGAATTGGTGAAGGGCTAATTAGGCCTATATACTGTCCAGCTGAAAAGCAGTGGTTTTCAACCATTTTCATGCCAGGGCCCACTATTTATTCAGAATTTGAGTCACAGACCACCATTTGATGACATTTTTAGTACCACAGAGCCCAAAACTAAAGTTTTTTTTTCTTTTGTCCACAGGCTGGATTTGGGGAAACAAAACAGTCAAACATACAGATCAAAATGACCATTAATCTTGTACATTCACATGATGAATATTTTAAATCTTTGAGAGTGTAAAAATGAAATCGCTTTTTACGCTCTCAAAGAGTTTAGTTGGTTAACCAACTTTCCATCATTTAATCTAGGGACCACTGGTGGTCCCCAGAGCACCTGTGGTAAACGAAACACATAAAATGTACCTGCTGCTTCCAGGGCCATCCTCATCTCATAGGAACTCATGGTGCCCGACTTGTCATAGTCAAACTGCCGGAAAACAGTCTGGAACGACAGGACGACAGATAGAGAGATAAAGAGATAAAGATGATAAACAAAACCAAAGAGTCAGCCGGCGCTGCGTGCGCAACGGAGGCCAAAACCAACAATGTCAAACGTCGCTGCCAACGCGAGGGAACGGGGTCAAAGCCATAACATGCCTGGGATCGATCGATTCAAATCCACGAGAGCAGGGGCGGATTGGCCATCTGGAGTACAGGGAGTTTTCCCGGTGGCCTGTGCCACCTAGTGGCCTGGACATTTTTTTATTATTATTATTTTTTTAAGTCCATAGCAGGCCAGGGTGCCAGGCCCAGGCCAGGCAAAACTAGTGTGCTCGCGCTGCTGGAGGCAGTGTTGCCAACTGCCAAGATCCAAAATGCACTAGTGGCACTTCCAAAATGCACTAGAATGTGCTAGATGCTCGCCTGGAACATACAGATCAAAATGACCATTAATCTTCTACATTCTCTAGTTGTGTAGACTAAGTTGGGTTAATTCACATGATGAATATTTTAACTCTTGAGGGTGTAAAAATGAAACCAAATGGACCCGCAAGGGTCCATTTGGTTTCATTTTTACGCTCTCAAAGAGTTACATCTGGTTAACCAGCTGCCCCCCTCCAGGGTGGCCTGGCAAAGGCAAAATTGTCCCGGTGGGAAAATATGTGCCAATCCGCCCCTGCACGAGAGCACCTGGGACAAGGCCCGGATGTAACATTTCCCAATTGGGGAGGCAGGAGAAAATGGTATGGGGCGGCATGGGGACGCTTCGCACCACAGGCGAGGAAGGCGCCCCAATGAAGTCGGCCCAATACCGTTTTCGGTTACAGGACTTTTATTAGCCAAGTTAACATCAATAATAACATCAAGTTGCAACAGACACGCAGCATGCATAAAGCTAAAGGTCTGACTCAGAGAGTTTTCTGTTTTCAATGATGAAATGCTGTTGGTTTAGTGGTGTAGACAACTGTAGTTAGTTAGTAGCAGTAGTAGTGTTTCAAATCATTTCAAATATAAGCACTTTAATTTGAAATATCTTTGAAATTTGGGTTGGGGCATCGTGTTTGGTGGGGCAGTCAGGGCATTAAGCGGGACATTTCCCCCCCCAATGCCCATGCCTAGATCCGCCCCTGCCTGGAGTGGATCAGCATTTTTTTTTAGGTTTCTCTGAAGGGCCGCTGCCAGTGTTGTAGTGATACTTTTAGAAGTGGGGGGACGCCTCTTAAAGGGAAATTCCACCCATTTTATTATTTTTTTCTGAGAGTGTACAAATGTGAACCAAATGGACCCTAGCGGGTCCATTTGGTTCCATTTGTACACTCTCAGAAAAAAAGGAAACTCATTAACATGGTGAAACACATCTTGATGATGACATCAAGATGTATTTCACCATGCTAATGTTTTTTTTTTTCCTTTTGCCCCAAAAATATTTTAGAGAAGTGGGGGGACGCCGTCCCCCCGCGTCCCCCTTCCACTACACCCCTGGCCGCTGCCCTGCATGAGAGCCACCAGGGCCCCTGGGCTAACGGCTAGCCCCAACCACTAATTCGGCCCTGAAGCATTGACGCAAGTTTGTGTGTGTGTGTGTGTGTGTGTGTGTGTGTGTGCGCGTGCGTGTGCGCGTGCGTGCGTGTGTGTGTTTTCATACCAGGTATCTCTTGATCTTCTCCCAGAGCACATGGAACTCGGTCAGGCCCAGCTTCCCGCTGCCGTCGGACTGGGTGCAACGGTCAAGGAACTGGACGCACCGATCCATAGAGCTGTTCTTACCTAACCGGGTCTAGTCGTCAAACCAGGGGCGGATGTAGCATGTCCCATTTGGGGGGGCAAGAGAACATGTTGGAGGGGCAAGAGAAAATGGTATGGGGGCGGCTTCATCGCCCGTGTCGCTTCGCGCCACGGGCGATGAAGCCGCACCCATACCATTTTCATTTCACTTTTATTAGTCAAGTAAAGCATCAATAATAACATCAGTTGTTGTTGAAGTTGCAACAGACACACAGCATGTATAAAGCTAAAGGTCTGACTCAGAGAGTTTTCTGTTTTCAATGATGAAATGCTGTTGGTTTAGTGGTGACACAGCTGTAGTTAGTTAGTAGCAGTAGTAGTGTTTCAAATCATTTTAAATATAAGCACTTTAATTTGAAACATCTTGGGTTGTTTTGCATGGCATTGTGTTTGGGGGGGCAGACTGAGTATTTAGGGGGGCATTGCCCCCCCATGCCCATGCCTAGATCCGCCCCTGGTCGTCAAACCAGGTCATGTTGTCACTCAGGCACTCAGTCAGCATGTTGTTGAGGGCTGGATTTGGTCGATGACAAATGGCCATCGGCTACCTATTTCTTTCCAACGACGAAAACGGAAAAATGGAAGCTAAGCTACGATGATTAACCCATTAATCTGTACTGAGGCCACATGCAGGTCCCTGGAACGAAGCTTTTGCCCCTGAACTAAAATATGAAGTCCCTGGAACCCCAAAAAGGCCTCTGGACTTATAGTTTTGTCCCTTTTGACTCTGGGACTACAATTTAGTCTCTGGAACTAAAATGTTGTCCCTGAAACTAAAATATTGGCCTAGATTTTCGTCATCGCTAAACCCCTTATCCCTTAACTTCTTTGCCTTTTTAAACTATTTTAAAAACAAAGATTGGCACATTGAACTATTCCCAAAGGTTTTTAAAAATACTAAAAAAGGGATAAGGGGTTTGGGATAAGTTTTTTTTTTAGATGTAACAAAAATGGAGCCCATTGTCCCTGGAACTATAATATTGTCTCTGGAGCAAAGATATTGTCCCTGGACTACAATATTGTCCCAGGAACTACAATATTGTCCCTGGAACTAAGATATTGGCCCTGGAACTGAAAAAAGGGCCTTTAGTCAGGACTTTAGTCGACGAAAAATGGGACTAAAAACTAAGGCTATGACTAAAACTAAAATCAAAATGTACAGTCAAAAATCAACAGTGATGTGTTTCAGGCGTGTATAGACCCATCATTTTAAACACAGTTTAAACCCATCTTTGCCACAACAACATTTAGCCCAAAACCCTGCAGCACAAAAGGAGCATTTTGCCAAAAGGAATTTGCCCAAACTCTAATTTGACAATATTGGCATTTGGGGCGAAAGAATTTACCCAAATTATGCTGGGACAACAGCAACGTTATTTTATTCAGTGGAGCTCAGTTTACCCCCTGAACAACAACAGTCTGATGACTGAGAAACAAACATTAAAGGGACACTTCACCATACTTATACAGTTATGGTAATGACTTTTAGAACATGTAGAACATTTGTACACTCTCAGAAAAAAAAAACACCTAAAAGAAAAATCAGTAACATGATGAAACACAACTTGATAGAGCCGCCGTTCGACTGATCCCATGAAGTGAACAGTTTACGACAGCGTAACTCTGTCAGTCACTAAAGACTGCTGCTTTGACAATCGCCACAACCCATAAACTGCAGTGGCGGGGAGGGCTTTTAGACTCAATTATGAAGTGAAACAAAATGATATTTCCGACTGAGTGTCAGGCCACCACGGATTAATAATTAATTAATAATCAATAATTTCTGTAGTAGATGCACTAAAGCTCCCTTCATACAACATTGCACAACAACTTGGCCAGACAAATTAGAAAAACTCTTAGTCACGTAGAAATCAATTAACTAACGTTTTACTTACGCACAGTACTTGAGTATATGTACTCAAGAACTGTACTTTTACAAAGTATTTCTCAAGACAAGGATACGTCCATGAGGTTGATCATACTGCGGCAGGCTTCTTTGGAGAAGCCGTCCGTCTTCAAGTCTTTATCTGTCGAAATCAGAGAGAAAGAGCATGTAAACCTTTAGTAGTGACTAAGCAGAATTCCGTTGATTAATATCCCTCCAAAACTGGCCCAGTTGTTATTTTTTAAGCCTAGAATGGGGTTATGGGATGTAAATTTTGCATGTCATGGGTAACATGACACTTGAATTGTAACGGCACACTGAATTGTAACAGCATTGCTGTGTTTTGAATCTCACATTGGAGCAACAGCTCACTTTTTATGACTGAAATGTATGGATATATACCGGAAAATTTCATTTTGGAGTGATGTAAAAATCAAAAAATAATCACATTTGAACATAAACATCACATAGCCCCATTCTAAGCTTATGGTAGGGTAGGGAAAACGGCCAATAAGCCTTTTTTCCTTCACAAAATAACAACTGTATGACTTTTTATTATGAATCACCCGCAGATAAAGGTAAAAAATCCTTCTGGCACGGAATTATCTTTAATATGAAAGGAGTGGGGAAACAAGGTAATGTGATCATGTTTATTTCAATACAGGAACATCTGGCATTTAGTACACAAGAATCCGGCACTTGGGTTAACTTTTGGTACAATTTTACAAACTGGATTCTCACTCACTTTAGTTAAAAGTTATCCAGTTTGTCTAAATTGGATATAGCAGGTTTTCAATCTATACCAAACATGCATGTTTAAGGATGATGCTAGTAGTTTTATATCACAAACGTTTGCTGATGATTCTGTTGAGTATGGTCTGCAGTTCTGTGACGCTGATCTCCATGTCCTGTTGGTAGAGACCAAGAAGATAAGAACAGATCATTCAGTTGGCAATTACATTCTTTTCAACCCTTAGTGTACTGAACGCATTTTGGTGTTTTATCTATCTGTTGAAAAATAGCAGATCTACAAGCTCATATCGCGCCACCGAGTGGCGCGATATGAGCTTGCAGTTCTGCTATTTTTGAAAAATTGTGAAAATGTGCTGCAAATCTCTGAATACATTATTTTGGAAGCAAACATTTTTAACTCAAATCTTTGCTTCTGGGGGATCCCTAGAACAACATGTTTTCAGACGTGGGTCCGCAGCCAAATCAATACTATAATTAAGGAGTTGTCTGTCTGAATGTCTGAATGTCTGAATGTCTGAATGTCTGAATGTCTGAAGCGAGCATAACTCATCACTGGCTGCACCGATCACTATGATTTTTCACACAGTCATTGACCATAACATTAGGAAGAGACTGATGAAGCCCTTTTTTCAAATTAACAAATTGTTGATTTATAATGAATTTATTGGTGAATTAAATTTCCCATTCGCTTAACATTGGCAATTCCCTTTTCGGCCACAGGGGGCAATGCAAATACCAAAACACACACACACACACACACACACACACACCACACACACACACACACACACACACACACACACACACACACACACACACACACACACACACACTTTATGACTGGCCATTGCAGTGTCTGTGCGTGTGCATTAAAGCAATCCTTCATCAAATCCTTCATCACATAATGTGATGAAGGATTCACATTACCCACACAGTGAGTACATCATTTGGTGTTCATATATTCACAACGGGTAAGGCCCTAGTATGGATAATTCTGGTGGTCCTTGGCTAGAAATATGTTAGCATCACTGACACAGGAACACAGATTTTTCAGAAAAACTAGAATCTAGTGTCAGAAACTATAGAATCTAGTGTCTAAAAAACTCGATTCTAGCGTCAGAAACTAGATTCTAGTGTCAAAAAGTAGATCCTAGCATCAGAAACTATAATTTAGTGTCAATAACTAGAATCTAGTGTCGGAAACTACTGTAGAATCTAGCGTCAAAAGCTAGAATGTTGCTGCAGCTATAATCTGGTGTAAGGAACTACTATACTGTATAATCTGGTGTAAGGAACTACTATACTGTATAATCTGGTGTAAGGAACTACTATACTGTATAATCTGGTGTCAGAAACTTGAATCGAGGGTCAGGACAAAATGGGTTAATCCATCTTTTGATCCGAACGTATCGTTTCATTGCCGATCATCGTTTTGTGGCATTTCATTTGGGATAGAATGGGCGTGGCCATTTTTAAAAAATAAAAGTAAAAATGCTCCCACACCCATTCTATCCCATGCATTCGAATGGCATTATCTCAGATTTGGCCCCTCAATGTCTTTGTTCTCAGTAACGCAGGTGTTCTTGCATAGAGGGTTAGAGGGCAGAACGGACAAGACACCAGAAACACAATGGCATCATCATGATACAGTACATCCAGTTTCAGAGATCTGGCACTTCAAAATAAGGGTTTCGACCAGAAAAATCACATATATAGTACGCAATCCTTGTGTTCAGCACGAAGACGCTCAATTAATAAGTAACCAGGCTGTGTCACAGAGCATAGGCTACAAACTAGCTGTCATCTCATCCACACACATTGGAACGACCCTCTGGGTTTGTTACAATTACATTCACAACGACTAATGTCTAACATTAACAGTAACCATATGACATTAATTTTGTGACCCAAGTTCCACCCAACTTTCCAACATCAACAATTCCCTCCCAATCAATGTGATCTGCGCATAATTTCCAGATCATATCATACACCACGGGTATAGGACTAGTAAGTAAATAATTTCTCATCAATCAGGTCCTGGTAGTGAGACTATACTGTACTTACTGGACCTGCCAGCTGTCTGAAGAGACCCTTGAAGGCTGCATCGATTTGGCTCTCCTCCATCTGAGTCTGAAACACACACACACACACACACACACACACACACACCCACCACACACACACACACACACACACACACACACACACACACACACACACACACACACACACACACACACACACACACACACACACACACACACACACACACACACACACACACACACACAGTCAGACACACACACACACACACACACAGTCAGACACTCTTAATCCAGAGCATCTTGCCTTAAGCATGGACGAAAACAAGCATAGCAATACATCATACTGTATACTGCACATAAAGCAGTTAATGAGTTATACATCAGCTAAGAACCTGTATAGACTGTATAGACCTGTATAGAGTCTATACAGTGCTCTAAATTAGCTCTGGTCCTCTGTGAGCTCTACTGCTTAGTGCTCTATAGAGCACTAACTTAGGGCATAAACCAAACATGTTTTTTTTGGTAGTCAAATCAAGTACATTGGTAGTCGAATAATTCCCAGCTAGTCAATAGTGATATTTATATATTACTTTTTATCCAAAAATGTGCGATTCTGGGTTTCTCATTAAAACAGTGCATGTCTTTTCACGCTCTCTGTAGCTTAGCCATACATGAAAAGTGGAAATATTTGACTAAATAGGTGTTTTGTGCCACAACTTTCACATGGATATGAAACTAGAGGACTATATCGTACTCCACGTCTTTGGAATTATTTAATGGGTAAGTACAGTAAACAGGGAACAATGAGCACGAAAAGAGCGCCAACATTTAAATGTATCCACAAGTCAATGCTTGTAATGTATGGCTATTATTCAAACGAATAATAGCCATGTAGGGCTATCTGTAGCTGAGCTACTCAGCTACAGTAATGACATGAAAGAATAATCAGCCAACAATCACTACCAACACCATAGCACACGACCATGTCTGCTATAGCAAATAAAAACAAATAGATCAAATAATATTATTAGCAAATAATCAATTTATGAATCAATAATGTTGAATAGTCTTTTTGTCTTTTGCTAGTCGAATAATTAGTTAATGCCCTGGTTCCAGTACCCAAGCAGTGAAACTTATAAAACACAGACAAGGGGAGGCGTGTTTATTTCATAGCTGTCGCAAGTGCCATTCGTTCTTGCGAAACCTTAAGTTTTAAGTTGAAGTTTTGCATTTTCTACCTCAATCCCAAACATGAGTCTCAGGCATGCCTAAAAGTGTCTTCATGGGGTCTGTCTTACCTCAGGTGGCAGTTCAGCTGTGACATCATCATCCAGTTCCCTGTAGGACACAAAGCTGTGGTCAGATGAATGATGATCACTTAGCTCCACCTAGTGGCAGCCGCTCAGAGCAGCAGGTAATGGATGTGTCCAGAACAGTGTTGTTTGTTTGAGAATATTTTGACTTAGTCTTAGTCTTTTGAGTAACACACATTTAGTCTTTTAGTCCCATTTAGTCTTCTGAAATTCATTTTTTTAGTCTTAGTCTAGTCGACGAAATATCAACATTGATTTAGTCTTAGTCTCAGTCTTAGTCTTTATTTAGTCTTAGTCTTTTTTAGTCTTAGTCTTTCAGTCTTAGTCTTAGTAGTTTAGTCTTACATACACATGCATTGTAGGTTTATATATGTTATACAGATTTATAGTTTTTAATATGAAAGATGTCTTGTTTTATTTATTTGTATAAAATTACTGCATTAGTAATAAGTCCCTTTCCTGAAAACGTATGCAATCTATACTGCAGATATGTTCACATACTTAAAAAGAACGAAAAAAAAAAAAAAAAATAAGTTAAAAATGTTTCCTATTTCCATTAGTCTTAGGTCATGATTTAGTCTTCGTCTTAGTCTTAGTCTTTTGAAAACACACATCTTTTAGTCCCAATTAGTCTTTTGAAATTAATTTTTGTTAGTCTAGTCTTAGTCGACTAAATATCAAAAACCTTAGTCGACTTAGTCTTTAATCTTAGTCTTAGTCTTAGTCGACAAAAACAACACTGGTCCAGAATGATAAGACTCATCATGTCACATTCATGCTTCTAGCCTCACTTTTCAGTCTCTGTTTCGGTAGGACTTTGCCTTCCATTAACAGTTCTAGGCACAGTGGGGACAAAATATTCATGTTTTGGAACTTGAGAGTCATGGTCTATGGCAGGGTTTTTTTTTAACCCTTTTCAAACCAGGGCCCACTATTTATTCAGCATTTTAGCCACGGACCACGGATGTTGAATTTAATCTCTCAGACCCAAAAGCAAGAATTGTGGACAAAAACAAGAACTTTTTGTCCACAATTTAGGAGACAACCTCCAAAACATTGGTCAAAATAACAATTATTCTACATTTTCTAATTGTGTAGATTCTTGACAATTAAGTCACTCAGAGGTTTAAATATAATTTAAGTCCTGAGAGTGTAAAATGAAACCAAATGGACCCAAAAGGGTAAAATGGTAAAAAAAAAAAAAAAAAAAAAAAGACATGAAATGCTGTTGGTTTAGTGGTGTAACAACTGTAGTTAGTTAGTAGCAGTAGTAGTGTTTCAAATCATTTTCAATAGAAGCACTTTAATTTGAAATATCTTGGGTTGTTTTGCAGTGTTTTGTCCCCCCCCCCCCTTACCCATGCCTAGATCCGCCCTGCAACCTCCACCAGGCAGCAGCACTTACTCAGAGTTGGCGGGCTTCTCAGAGAACACCCTGAGGACGAAGTCGGCCTCCTTCTGGGGCTCAAAGGTAGAAGCAGCACTTACTCAGAGTTGGCGGGCTTCTCAGAGAACACCCTGAGGACGAAGTCGGCCTCCTTCTGGGGCTCGAAGGTGGAGGGAACCACGATGTACTCTCCTGCCGGCAGGCGGAAGCGAGAGCTGACCTCCCTCAGGTTGATGAAGAGCTCAGAGCGGGCGCTGGAGGCGTTGGTCAGGAAGAAGTCTCTCTTCAGGTGGACCCCCGACCGGCCCTTGTACTGTAGGGAGGAACGATGAAACAGCCTTCTCATTGACCAAAAGGAAATGGAAACTAAGGTATGATGACTATTAGGGGTGGGATGTATATTGTATATTGCCATTCTTAATTATGCTGCGATTTGATTTGATATATTGATACATTGATCGCATCTTTTCCCCACAAATGACTGAGCTTTTATCATACTAGAACATTTTAAAGGATTTTCAAATGGACCCTAACGGGTCATAGCAGAGAAGTACTGAGACTCACCTCATTTGGAACCTGAGAGAGAGAGAGGGAGAGAGAGAGAGAGAGGGAGAGAGAGAGAGAGGGAGAGAGAGTTAAAAGTTAAAATATTGGAAGGGTATTTTCAATAATTGGAAAGAAGCATAAGCTGCAACCTGATTTCTGGATAATCACCCACATGCCCATAATATGAGCCACAACAAAATCTGTATTTATTTACACAACATTCTTGAAAACAGTGGTTTTCAGCCCTTTTCATATCAAGGCTAATTATTTATTTGTCATTTGAGCCACAGACCACCATTCCATGGTGTATTGCTCAGAGTTAAGTTACATTAAGTCAAATTAAATAACGCATAAGTGCCTGGAACCTTTGTCCGTTCATTAAAACAATGTTTCTTCAGGGCCTATTTTTCAGGTGCACCAGGGCACCATCTTGAAAGTAAGTCCAAGTAGCTTGAAGAAGTGCAAAAACATTCTTGTTTTTTTGGAGTGTGGATGCAGCAGAGCAAACCGTAAAAAAATATATATATTAAAAATACTTAAGGACATCGCAGATTAATGCAAATTCACACACTAACACACCGTCTCCTACTTCTGCATTGTGCGTTGTTTCAACATCAAAGCGGATTCCGATGCAGGCGCTGGACGCCGTCAAGATGGCTAGGGTAAGTAACCTCGACTATCAGAACGCCGGGTGAAATAAATTCACAGACCGTCCTGACAGGGGCTAGGTCCATTCGGTTGGTTACAAACATCTCCCATCATTTAGCTGGGGACCACCTGGAACCCCCTCAAGAACCACCACTGGTTGAAAACCACTGCTTTAATCCTTTCAGTACTGAACGTGTTCTGGTGTTCTGAGCATTATGTTTATTACTATGCTTTAGCTAATTGAAAAATATCAGATCTACAAGCTCACAGCGCGCCACTCGGTGGCGCGCTGTGAGCTTGTAGAACTGATATTTTTGAAAAATCGCGAAAATTGGCTGCAAATCTTTGAATCTTTGAATATATTATTTCAGAAGCAAACTTTTTTTTTACTCAAATCTGCGCTGAGTTATAGGGATCCCTACAACAACGTGTTTTCAGATGGAGGTCCACAGCCAAATGCAAATAATTCTGGGGGTCCTTGGCATGATGTATGTTGAACATCACTGACGCAAGAACATAGATTTTTCAGAGAAACTAGGATGTAACGTCAAAAACTAGACTCTAGTGTCGGAAACTAAAATATAGCATCAGAAACAATAATCTAGTGCCAGAAACAATAATCTAGTGCCAGAAACTAATCTGAATCTAGTGTCAGAAACTAGGATATAGCGTGAGAAACTAAAAACGGGTGTCAGAAATTAGAATTTAGCATCGTAAACTAGAATCTAGTGCCAAATCTAGGACAAAATGCTTAAATAAAGGTGTATACAGTAATTTTACTCTCTTATTGGCCTTTCCACTATTCCTCATAATGCCAGCAATTTTCCACAATTTTCATATTTTTTATTTAACAAATTAATGCCATTAAAATAAAGCATATAATTCCAAATACTCATAGTCACTGACCTCGTAGATGGCGAAGCCGATGGTCTCCATGTCCTTGCCCTCCTTGCGTTTCTTCCGCCGGTCCTTCTGCATCAGAGCCACCAGGAAGCTGCAGTCTGATTGGCCGGCCGTGTCTGGGTGCTGCAGGGCGATCTTAAACTGGGGGTTGATCCAGAACGTTGCTGTGGGGGTGGGGGGTGGGTGGGGCAGGCGTTAGTTCAGACAAATAGCCCTGATATGTCAAGCCCTGATATATATGTGACCAGGTCTATAGTCACTGGTGGATTATGCGGGCCTCTCCAATGGATTTCTTCTGAAACAAACAAACAAACAAACAAAAAAAGTTTCTTCTGAAACTATAGCCGTCGTACCTGGGAAGTTCCTGCACCCCCCCGCCGTGCTGCCCCTCCTCCACTCCCCCTGGTACAGTGAGGAGCTCCACTTCTTCAGCTGGTTGTTCTGCAGAGCGTCCGCCGTCAGGTTGCAGATCTCCAGGCGACTGAACTCCCGCAGGAAGTCACTGAACGACATCCTGGGAGAGAGAGAGAGGGAAGATACGATTCTACTGATCACGGCAACTAAAAAACACGGCGAAGCAGCCTTTTGCTTCTATGGACCGACGGCGTGGAACAAACTCCCATTATACATTCGACAGGCAGCCTCTGTAGACATTTTTAAAGCACAGCTCAAGACGTACTTCTATGCACTTGCTTTTAACTGATTCTCTGTGATTTTATATTTTATGATTTTATATTTTATGCCTTATTTCAGGTCCTCACTGTACTGCTTCTTTGATGTATTTTAATGATCTCTTTAATTCATTCCCACTATTTTTTGTCTTCTTCTCTATTGCAATGTAAAGCACTTTGAGCTGCATTTTATGTCATGAAAGGTGCTATACAAATATAGATTATTATTATTTATTATTATTGATATAATGAATTATCTTGTGTAACTCGCGAATGGGAGTCGTAGTGTTAAGATCCTTCAGAACTACTTGGGTATATGCACTTAAAGGTAATAAAGGCAACTTTTTAGCCAAAAATCAGAATAGATACATAGCTATATATTTTTTTGCCCTTTCCCCCTCTACGTTGATGCTGCAGCTGTTTCCCTGCAGACAGACACTTGCTTAGTCTTGCAAGACGTTCCAGAACTTTGTTGCTGTCAACAAATCATGAAAACAAAACATTCGCTGGGCACAGAAAAGCCGGGGCTAATTTGTGTTGTGTGAGCGTTTTAACCAATCAGAGCACAGGAGTCTCCAGCAGTTTCATAATGAGCCAATAGAGTGGAGGTGAGATGGAGTTATATTCTGCTTTTAAATAAATCTGTTTACAAACACAGTGTTTGTTCACACTAAAATTGCCTCGATTACATTTAAGTACAATTTTCCATTAAAGACAAACAAATATACACTCACCAGAATTCTCCATCCTCGCTTCGGTTGTGTAGTCGACCTCGCACTGAGCGGTCCACGCCATCCCATTCCCTGGAGCTGTGGCATTCACACAGAAAACACAGAAACAGAACGATTGTATGACACAACAACAAAACATGCATTGTCTGTACAGCTACATGTATCTAGTGCTTGTACTTTGAATTATTTGGGCACCATGCCAATTCTTATATATTTTTCGAATGGACACACATTAGAACATGTAGCAGAATTGCTATTTTGATCAATGTATGCCTGTTATCACTCGTAAGTATAGCACAGTATAGCCACTCTAGCCCGGCCACTCCGACAAAACAGCGCAGATGCTCATGTCGACACATTCACTCACCATTAGTAAACTAAACTATATAACTATGTATAACTAAAATATGCAGATAAAAACACCTTCAATAATTTATTTCTTTCATAAATAGAGAATATCTCACTCAATACTAGGTGTTCCTGTCGCAGCATGATGATGTCACATGAGCATGTGCATTCCGTATATTCCACAGAGCTAGACCACACAAGGACATGTGACATCATCATCCTGCTTCAGGAGCAGTTCCTGTTAAGTGCAATATTCTTTATTTATGAAAGAAATAAGATGCCAATGGTGTTTTTATTTGTTTATTTTAGTTATGGCAAATATAATGTTTTAACCGATGTTTGTGTTATTAGTCAGGGATCCTTTTAAAGCGATGTTTACTGTCCAGCTTTGATGAGGTATTTATTTAGATGGCACCACAATGCGCCTTCTTTCTTTGTTTCCAGAACAGTGTGTAGACGACGTGTTTGTCAGTGAACTGTATTGTATGCATCCATCTTACTTGTCGCTCCACGCTCCGGTCCACTCCACCTCTCCCCAGGGGTTTCTGATGCGGACCAGCTTGGTCATGTTCCCTCTGTAGACCACCTGAAGGAGGAAGGGGGCACAACAAACAACAACCATCAGTAACTTAAGACAGCAAAAACATTTCCCAGCTGTGATGATTCATACCATGAATCAGTTGCGACCGTTGGGCAACAGCCGCGACTGTTGGCCCTACTATGGGTCGTCCACTTTACTAACGCTCACGACTGTTCTTCACGGGTTGCTACTAAACCCAACTCTAACACCTAACCCTAAACTTAACCTCAGTAAAACCTATGCCTAAACCTAATATTGAGCCGTGACCGATACCTGCCGTGACCGTTGAGCCAACAGCCGTGACCGTTGTCATTCGACCAACGGTCATGGCCTTTGGAAAATACCATAAAGCAGTTGCGACCATTGGCCCGACCGATGGCCCAACAGTCGTGACCAATGGTCGCGGTTGGGAAATGATTTGTTGTCCTCAATTCCACATGTACAGTAGGCTTTTAATAACCAGAAAAAGCAATGTACAAACGGACAACTTGTTAACACTTTCTGTTCAGAAGACGAGTGTGACGTCCTCACCTCGTCCACGGCGGTCACTGAGTAGGCGTGTCCTTTCACCAGCTTCTTGAATGTGACGGCTTCCATGTCTCTGGTGCTGGTGATCTGCAGCACAGACACAGAGAACAGCAACGCAGTGGGTTGAGTAAATGTTCTTTTTATTTAACAGGTTTACTCCCTAGACCCCGAGTCCCCAACTTTTTCTTGTATGCTTCCCTATACCAATAATGAGTAACCCGAGTTGGGTTTTCATTGTTTAATCCATGTTTTTAATAATGCTAATTAGCTATGGATATGAGGTATGTGATAGGAGCGTTAACTCCCATGCTACGGATAATATGAGACGGCTATTGGCTGAAAGCGCAGGTGACGCCCTAAGGAGGGATCTAAGTTCCAAACCACTCTCTGACATCCATCTACACTTACAGCAGGATGCACATTTTGCAATTAAATTGGCAAAATTACGGCATACTGGTCCAGTATATAGTTCAGTGTGCATGGAGTTAAGAATGGATCATAAGTTGCGTTCACGTTCATTCATGAATAGACTCCAACATTCTTCCGGTCTCCTAATTTTGTACCCGCCCCCATCATCTAGAGCAGGGGTCAGCAACCTGCGGCTCAGGAGCCGCATGTGGCTCTAGAACACAACCCTAGTGGCTCCCTGGCAGTAGCATTATTACATACACATTGGGGTGAATATAAACATTTCAGTCACTGACAGCACCCAACACGACATGTGCTGGCTGACAGTTAACATAGCGCTTGTTGGCCATGCCACAGAAGCCCAGCACATATCAGAGAACAAGCTTTAATCTGAACCACCCATTTTCAACAGCTTACTATATCATTAATATATCTTTGAGATGTTGTGTGGACATGATAAAAATGATGTTTCCTAGAAAAGGAGGTCTGAAAAAAAAAATCATTAACATGGCACAACACAGCTTGATGACGTCATCAAGTTGTGTTTCACCATGTTTTCTTTTAGGATTTTTCTTTTAGGACCTTTTTTTCTGAGAGTGTACAAATGGAACCAAATGGACCCGCCAGGGTCCATTTGGTTCACATTTGTACACTCTCAGAAAAACATTTTTGCGGCTCCAGAGAGACTTTGAATTTAATTTTTGGTCGAAAATGGCTCTTTCAACATCTTGGGTTGCCGACCACTGATCTAGAGTCAGGAAGCAAAGCAGGTTGGCCTCTCTTGCCTCTGGCTTCTTAGACATCACTACTTGAAAAGATCTGATTGTTCTGAGAGTGCAGATGAGTTCAATGCACAGCGAGCGTTGAAAACACTGCCTTTCACTGTGCGGAAGTTAATTATTTAACCGACAAATCCTCCAAATATTGTAACATGGCTGTGGTCTGTATACTGACGTCGATGGAGCACCCCAGCAGCGATCCTCTCTCGATGGCTCTGCCGATGATGCTGTAGAGGTCTGACGGAGCTTTCCTCAGCTCGTACATCTCCGTCACGCCGCCGGTGAAGTCCTCGAAGCCCTCGCACGTGCTGCCTCCCGACAGAGCCTCGTAGCAGCCGTTCAGCCTGACAGAGAGAGAGAGTAGCTACTGCTAGACCAGGGGTGGGCAATTATTTTTCCCAAGGGGCCAAATGAGATACATAAAATATTGTGGAGGGCCAAGACTAAAGGCTGAACTAAAGTCTGAAAGGCTGAAGCCGAAGTAAAGCATCAATAATAACATCAGTTGTTGTTGAAGTTGCAGCAGACACGCAGCATGCATAAAGCTAAAGGTCTGACTCTGTTCTACTTTTTTAATTTCTTGCTCGTTATGACTGTTTTTAATTTTTTTTTGTACGGCGACCTTGAGTGCCTTGAAAGGCGCCTTATAAAATGTATTATTATTATTATTATTATGACTCAGAGAGTTTTCTGTTTTCAATGATGAAATGCTGTTGGTTTAGTGGTGCCACAGCTGTAGTTAGTTAGTAGCAGCAGTAGTGTTTCAAATACTTTTACATATAAGCACTGAAATATCTTGGGTTGTTTTGCATGCCATTGTGTTTGGTGGGGCAGTCAGGGCATTTAGGGGGCCATTGCCCCCCATGCCCATGCCTAGATCCGCCCCTGATAGAAGACCTCTGTGCAGGGTCTTACTTGGCGTAGGCCTTCTCCAGTAGAGCGCTCCAGAACTCTCCCCCCTCAGCAGAATGGACGAACAGCAGTTTACCGTCTTTCACAGGGAGACGGTCGTCTATCACCACCTCCACCCACTCTCCAAACTGCCAGAACTGAAAAAGAGACACAACACAACAGTATAGTACAGCAGTAAGCACTAGGGCAGGGGTTTTCAACCTTTTTCATCCCAGGGACCACCATTTATTCAGCATTTGAGCCACGGACCACCATTTGATGACATTTTTTATGCCCCAAAGACCTACACGTAAAACTAAAGAATTCTTTTGGTTTTGTTCACAATTCTAGTCTGGATTTTTGCAAACAAAACAGTGTAGTAGACTTCTTAATTAAATAGTGCTTCAGATGATGGATATTCTAACTCTTGAGAGTGTGAAAATGAAACCAAATGGACCCGCAAGGGTCCATTTGGTTTCATTTTTACATTCTCAAGAGTTACATCTGGTTAACCAACTTTCCATCATTTAGCCTGGGGACCACCTGGAACCCTCTCAAGGACCACTGGTGGTCCCCGGACCAGCTGTTGAAAACCCCTGCACTAGGGCTGTTGAGTGATTAAACATTTTAAACCAGATTAATGAGCTTTGAACATTTAGCAAACTAGATCAGTGCCTGGTAGAGTACATACTCGCACGTGGCGCACAAGTAGGCTGTGGCCTACTCTACCAATTCCTAATGTGATCCTGGGCTCTACACACCCTCCGCCAACCTGGGGAGAATTAAAATAAGACTTCACATCTTCCAAAACGAAGCAACACTTTGCGACGATACGCAGCGGGATTCGTTTTAATCGCAATAAATATCTCTCCTGTGAATGTGACTTAAGTTTAATGCGAGGAACTGACTGGATGTCATTGGTGTTTGTTTCAAAACAGACTAATTGTGTGTTCAGGAAGTGATTCAATTTAGATTTTTATCTAAACATACAAGTAAAGATTTTCCCATGTTTTTGGCAAGCATTGTTGGCTATGGCTATATAATGACCACAGATGCCGTCTAAAAGTGTGAAAAACCTATTTTTAATTTTTGAGGCTTCTTGCAGTGTCATGTAGAGTAGACACCACCAGGGGGCAGAACTGACATACAACATATATTGAAAGCTGAGGAAGAAAAACCCAAATGGGGTGAATTTAATACTTTGGAAAAAGCCAAGCCAGATGCATGACTTGAGGGGTCAGCTATTGGTCACTGAGTACATCATTTCTCCCAATAAACACATCATCATGTACACACACACACACACGCACGCACGCACGACACACACACACACACACACACACACACACACCCACACCCACACACACACACACACACACACACACACACACACACACACACCCTCCTCCTCCCCACTACAGGGATGTGCAGAGAGCCAGTGGCTGGCTGATGGAGGCATGTTTTGGACAGAAATAGCGGAAATAGCTGATCTACAAGCTCTTGGGGTCTTGCAGCACCTTGTACAGAATAAGGATGTTATTGTTGTACGGCAGTGGTTCCCCTAACCTTTCCATGTCACAGACCCCCCAAAATGGCACTAATTAGCCTTGCGGACCTCCCATTGGGAAATAATATGCCAAGAATTTTTTTAAAAAAGTGTGATCATTCAGAGAAAATGTCTGTTTGTCGGAGACAGTACAGGGTTTTAATCCATATCATGATATTAGACCGGATACTCGTCTGTGATGGTGGATATCACACTATAGTGAATGATGGGCAAAATGCAACAGTCGTAATTGGCTTGGAAGACAAAAAAATCTATAAACGTGAATATAAAAGTTCATCCTGACATGAATTATGCGCATACACATGCGCGTACGCACACACAAGCACGCACACACACAAACCTATTCATTCCAACAAACCACATACGTTACATGCAGAAGCACTTCCTGCCTCCAGGGGCGGATTGGCACATATTTTCCCACCGGGACAATTTTGCCTTTGCCAGGCCACCCTGGGGGGGGGGAGGCAGCTGGTTAACCAGATGTAACTCTTTGAGAGCGTAAAAATTTCATTTTTACACCCTCAAGAGTTAAAATATTCATCATGTGAATTAGCCCAACTTAGTCTACACAACTAGAGAATGTAGAAGATTAATGGTCATTTTGATCTGTATGTTCCAGGCGAGCATCTAGCACATTCTAGTGCATTTTGGAAGTGCCACTAGTGCATTTTGGATCTTGGCAGTGAACGGGAATATGGCAACTCTCCTACTTGAAGGCTCTGGTGTAGGACACCTTTTCTTTTTTGAAGGATAGAAACACTAGTTTGCCTGGCCTGGGCCTGGCACCCTGGCATGGCCTGGACTTTAAAAAAAATAAAATAATAAACTGTCCAGGCCACTAGGTGGCGCAGGCCACCGGGAAAACTCCCTGTACTCCAGATGGCCAATCCGCCACTTCCTGCCTCCCACATACAATAAAACACCAGACCTGAACTGAACTGTTTGTTAATGGAGCTTTTAGGGGAGACAGAGAGAGAGAGAAGGTGTTCAATAATGCACAGTGCAGTCACATTCACTAGGACTCATCAGAATCCACATCATGACAGAGGTAGAGAGAGCCTGGCCCCAGGGAAGGGTTCCAACTCAGGTTCATAACAACAATGGGAAGAAGAGAATTTAGTCAGGCCTCATATCAGCCCCGCCGCCGATATGAAGGTGATACGTCTCTGTCAAAGATCTGTGCCTGCAGGCTGGGAGCTTGGATGACAGGACCGGATATAGCAATGGGCGGCAACCCACGATGTTGAAAGAGCCATTTTTGACCAAAAAATGAATTCAAAATCTGTCTGGAGCCGCAAAAAATGTAAGCCTAATAACCCTTAAAGGGGAATTCCAACCATTTTCTTTTTTTTTTTCTGAGAGTGTACAAATGTGAACCAAATGGACCCGGCCGGGTCCATTTGGTTCCATTTGTACACTCTCAGAAAAAAGGAAACTCATTAACATGGTGAAATGCAATTTGATGATGTCATCAAGCTGTGTTTCACCATGTTTTTTTCAGACCTCCTTTTCTAGGAAACACATCATTTTTATCATGTCCACAAAACATCTCGAAGATATATTAATGATATAGTAAACTGTTGCAAATGGGTGGTTCAGATTAAAGCTTGATCTCTGCTACGTGCTGGGCTTCATGGCATGTTCAACCAGCGCTATGTTAACTGGTGACGTAACTGTCAGACAGCACATGGCGTGTTGGTGCCGCAGGTTGCTGACCCCTGGGATCTAGGCATGGGCATGGGGGAGGGCAATGCCCCCCTAAATGCCCTGACTGCCCCACCAAACATGATGACATGCAAAACAAACCCAAATTTCAAATTAAAGTGCTTATATTTAAAATGATTTGAAACAGCACTACTGCCACTAACTAACTATAATCGCGGCACCACAAAACCAACAGCATTTCATCGTTGAAAACAGAAAACTCTGAGTCAGACCATCAGCTTTATGCATGCAGCGTGTCTGTTGCAACTTCAACAATATTGATGCTTACTTGCCTAATATAAGCACTGTACAAGATATGAATCTTGTGGGTCACGTAACTAAATAATTTAAATGAAAATGGTATGGTGGCGGCTTCATCACCCGTCTGCAAAACAACTGCTCCAAACCACAAATTAATGCAGCATTTAGTACACGGTGAAAAAAAGCCACTCCTTTCCATGTCAGCATTCAGGAGAATCGTTTTGTTGACAACAAACTTGTTTAGAAAACCACATCTCCACTAGCTTTGCACCGTTAAAGACAGCGGATTTACAAGTTCTTAACGTGTTGGGAGCTTGTAGATCTACTTTTTTCCCGCTATTTTGATCCAAACAAGCATGGCCTCTGACAGGATTCCAGCCCCCTGGTCTTCTTAACTAACTAACTAACACTCTCTGCATGTCCTTGGAATGGAATGGACACTTGGCAATGAATGAGCCACAGCTGGGGCGTGAGAAGTGTGTGTGTGTGTGTGCACGTGTGTGTGTGTGTGTGTGTGTGTGTGTGTGTGTGTGTGTGTGTGTGTGTGTGTGTGTGTGTGTGTGTGTGTGTGTGTGTGTGTGTGTGTGTGTGTGTGTGTGTGTGTGTGTGTGCGGCATGTGGCGGATGCATGGATGAATTTTACATGCCCTGCAGAGCTAAATCTGCATTGTGCCATCCGACTTACACACGACAGCAGATGAGACCGCCATGCCACCGACGTACACGCTATAAGGCGTGGCAACAATGTAGGCGACCATCTGTTATATTTGTTTCTGCTTATAATTTCTATCCCACAATTTTGTAACCCATTTTTCACCCAGTGCCAATTCCGAAGTTCCAATACGGTGCGTCGACGCTTGAAATTAAAAATAGATCTTTCGATTGCAGTTACATGTACTTAGTTACACGTCGACTGCTGCTGCGTTAGTGTAAAATATGGAAGATAGTGCTGGTTAGTCCTGTCGCCTCACAGGTAAAGGAAAGGGCCTTTCTAGTTTGCATGTTCTCCCCGTGTCCCCTAGGGTAGATACCCTCACATGTTCTCCCCGTGTCCCCTAGGGTAGATACCCTCACATGTTCTCCCCCGTGTCCCCTAGGGTAGATACCCTCACATGTTCTCCCCCGTGTCCCCTAGGGTAGGTACCCTCACATGTTCTCCCGTGTCCCCTAGGGTAGATACCCTCACATGTTCTCCCCGTGTCCCCTAGGGTAGATACCCTCACATGTTCTCCCCGTGTCCCCTAGGGTAGATACACTCACATGTTCTCCCCGTGTCCCCTATGGTAGATACCCTCACATGTTCTCCCCGTGTCCCCTAGGGTAGATACCCTCACAAAAACATGCAGTAATCCTGGGCTCTAAACTGCCTCCCCCTGGCCAGCCGGGGCGCCTGATGGAGGGGACAGGAACTGGTTGGAATAACGTGTTCCTTCCACGCGCTACGTCCAACCAGGGAAACTCCCCCCTGTCAGGTGAAAAGAAGGCAGCTTGGACTCCTCATGCATTGAAGGAAGCATGAAGCCAGTCTGCTGCCTCCCCAGGTTGGTGGAGGATGTGTAGAGCCCAGGATCACATTAGGAATTGGCACTGGGTGGAAAAATGGGTTACAACATCGTGAGATAAAAAATTATAGAAAAAAGAAAAAGGAAACAACGTTGTTTCGTCTAATCCAAGCAGCCTACTGAGCCTAGACCACAAAAAACATTTTTAGACTATTTTCACGGAATTCCGGATTGTCTAAAAGTCGAGTGTACCCTGGTGAGAGAGTTTGACGTGTCACGACTTGCCAAGAAGTTTAGTCTGCAACAAATGCTTAGTGGTGGAAGTGTGGGAAAACACGCACACACATGTGCACGCACGCACACACACACACACACACACACACACACACACACACACACACACACACACACACACACACACACACACACACACACACACACACACAGGACCACCAGTACCACTGTGAGAGTTTCCCACAATCTGTGTCACGACTTGCAACCAATGCTCAAGAGAAGTGGAAGGTGTGGATGTGTACTACACACGCACACACGCGTGTACACGCACGCGCACACACACACACACACACACACACACACACACACACACACACACACACACACACACACACACACACACACACACACACACACACACACACCCCTCTCTGTTTCTCTCCCTCTCTTTTCTCTTCTCTTTCTCCTCTTAACTGGATTATTCCCTGCGCTGTGCCAGCAGCGCTCATACAGTAATTACATTTTGGGATGAGTCATCCAGGTCTCAGCACCACCACGGGCCCTGTGTGTGTGTGTGTGTGTGTGTGTGTGTGTGTGTGTGTGTGTGTGTGTGTGTGTGTGTGTGTGTGTGTGTGTGTGTGTGTGTGTGTGTGTGTGTGTGTGTGTGTGTGTGTGTGTGTGTGTGTGCGTGCGTGTGTATGTGTGTATGTGTGTACAGTAACACAGAACAGCTCATGAAGGGCATATTTAATGACTGAGCCATGCAAATAGGAGTCACGCTTTAGACTTTTTAGCGACAATCAATTCGCGCTACGTGTTACGAGGTTTCTTGGACCGTGCCTCCATGCCACGGGGGCACCTCAAAGAAAGGCCCCGAAAACAAGATCTAGTGGTCATCATGCAGGCTGCTACTTGGCGTGGCTTCCCCCGTGAACCCACCTCACCCCCGCCCACTTTGACTGGAGGGATTGGGGAATTCCCTAGTGTTAATGGGGAGAACACATAATTGATAACATTATGGATGAAATAGAATAGTTAATGAGCTCTAGGTTCCCTCACTGCGATTGACAGCCGATGCCTAAACCTAAGACTATGCTTAAAGGTAGGGTAAGTGATTTGAAATTCATGGTGTAGTACCAGCCTATTGCACTAGGGGCGCCAAACAGTAGCTACACTATGTGAACCTGCTGCTCGATCCTGATTGGAGGAGAATTCGCCACCACCTGGGGAACTTTTATTAGCTCCTCTGCTAACGTAGGGGAGGGGGAAACTCCATATATGGTTTCCACACCTTATAATAGAGCATTTTAACAGAAAAAAAAATTGTGGGTGATATCTGACAAAAGTGAAATCACTTCCCCTACCTTTAAGTCTAACCCTAACAATGAGTGAAATTATACTGTAGAACTGAGGGAACACAGACATGACCTGCCCGACCTATGATAATGGAAAGGTTGCGTGTTGGAATCCAGGCTCCCGCAGACTCAGTGTCTGAGTGTCCTTGGGCAAGACGCTGAACCCCAAATTGCTCCTGATGTGCTGATTGGTGCCTTGCATGGTTTCAGCCGCAGTGTATGAATGTGTGTGTGAATGTGAGGCACAAAGCATAGACACCTTAGATAAAGGCGCTATATACCGTAAATGCAAGGGCTGAGTGCTTAAACATTTTAATCCGATTAATCACGGCTTCAAAATTAATTTAATCATAATTAATCACCATTCAAACTATGCCCAAAATATGCCATGTTTTCCTGTACAGGATTTGAACATTAAAAAGAATCTTATTTTCAACAGCCTTAACAAATGCATCTTTTAACCATTTACGATCAGTTAACTTCAACAGTTACATCCCTGCAGCTCTTACTAACCGTCTCAAAGGGGCCCACAATTAAGAAAATGCAACACCCCCCCCCCCCCTTCCCTTCCATTCCAGCATGAACAGACGTGCAGGGGTGTGTAGTGGTAAGGTGAAACAGTCACATAAAGCAGGGGTTTTCAACATTTTTGACACCAGGGACCCGCAAGGGTCCATTTGGTTTCATTTTTACATTCTCAAGAGTTACATTTGGTTAACCAACTTTCCATCATTTAGCCTGGGGACCACCTGGAACCTTCTCAAGGACCACTGGTGGTCCCCGGACCACCTGTTGAAAACCCAAAGCAGAAACACAATATGTGCATCCTTGGGCTGCTGTTTACCTTTTTTTTTTATAGTACCACAGGTGGTCCCTGGACCCCTGCATTATGGTATTGGGTGCATAACACTAGGCATGGCTGCATTTCAGGCCTGCAGTTAGGCGTTGGTCATTGTTGCTTCCTCATGGCAGAGGCACAGTGCGTAGGCCTGTACTGTATGTTTACTTTTCTGTGTGTGTGTGTGTGTGTGTGTGTGTGTGTGTGCGTGCGCGCGCGCGCGCGTGTGTGTGTGTGTGTGTGTGTGTGTGTGTGTGTGTGTGTGTGTGTGTGTGTGTGTGTGTGTGTGTGCGTGTGCGTGTGCGTGTGCGTGTGCGTGTGCGTGTGCGTGTGCGTGTGCGTGTGCGTGTGCGTGTGCGTGTGCGTGTGCGTGTGCGTGTGCGTGTGCGTGTGTGTGTGTGTGTGTGTGTGCGTGCGTGCGTGCGTGCGTGTCCTACACTGATGAAAGTGGAGGTTTTGTAAGTGCTTGCAGCAGCCAGTACAGCACAGTACAGCAGGGGTTTTCAACCTTTTTCATACCAGGGCCCACCATTTATTCAGCATTTGAGCCACGGAGGACCACCAATTGAGGACATTTTAGCCCCATAGACCCCCCCCCCCAAAATAAAGATTTCCTTTGCTTCTGTCCATGACCATTAATCTTCTAGTTGTGCAGATTAGGACTAATTCACATATTACTCATATTTTAACTCTTGAGAGTGTAAAAATGAAACCAAATGGACCCGCCAGGGTCCATTTGGTTGCCTGGAACCCTCTCAGGAACCCTCTCAGGGACCACTGGAACCCTCTCAAGGACCACTGGTGGTCCCCGGACCACCTGTTGAAAACCCCTGCAGTACAGTATAAATGGAATTGTTGCGTTTGTGGCCCGGTGCTCTACTCTGCTGTTTCTTGGCCAATTTCCTGTCTCTCTGTAACTGATTAACCAGCTGGAGCCGCTGTGATACTGTACGACGTGCGCACGTACAGTTACTGTACGTGTGTGTGTGTGTGTGTGTGTGTGTGTGTGTGTGTGTGTGTGTGTGTGTGTGTGTGTGTGTGTGTGTGTGTGTGTGTGTGTTGTGTGTGTGTGTGTGTGTGTGTGTGTGTGTGTGTGTGTGTGTGTTGACGCCTGGACACACACAGCAGCTGTGACACATAACACACACGCTGTGTAATTTGCTGTTCAGTTAAGTTCATTTGCATTGTTTCATAAATCTTCTGGTCCGATCGTATTGTTAGCCGATATAGTCTTGTTGTCGCATTTTATTTGGGACAAATCGGAGGTGGCCATTCTATCCCTTTGCATTGGAACGGCGTTATCGCTGATTCTACCCAACGATGTTCACTTTTCAGAGAGAGACATTCACCCAGGGACTCATGAACCGAATGTTTTTGCACAGAGGAGTCAGAATCAAGACAAAAACACAATTACGCCATCATGCAACCGGTTTCAGAGACCTAGCGCAGTGGTTTTCAACCTTTTTGATACCAGGGCCCACTATTCCTTCAGAGTTTGAGCCAAGGACCACCATTTGATGCCATTTTAGCCCCAAAGATCCCAAAACTAAAGATTTATTTTGCTTTTGGGAAACAAAACAATCAAACTGTTCTTTAGTTACTTATTACTTTGAGTAAGTCAGATGAACCTACTTTCCATCATTTAGTCTGCATGGGGACCAGCTGGAACTCTCTCAATGGACCACTGGTGGTCCCCGGACCACTGGCTGAAAACCACTTCAAAATAAGGGTTTTGACCTAACGAATCAATGGTCGATGCATTGGCTCTTCAGTATCTACAGTACAACAGACCTTAGCAGTCTAGACTTGAACGACGGTCGTAAAATGGTCCATCAGTAAACCTGTTAAACGATGTGAAATGCAATCAGATAGAGGAAGTTTCAGTTCGGATGCACAGGGCTAGGGCGAGGCAGATGAAAGTCTGGGGTTTTTTCCACTCAGTAGTTGTTCCTGCATAACTTCCGGGCAGGGGCGGATTGGCACATATTTTCCCACCGGGACAATTTTGCCTTTGCCAGGCCACCCTGGTGGGGGCAGCTGGTTAACCAGATGTAACTCTTTGAGAGCGTAAAAATGAAACCAAATGGACCCTTGCGGATCCATTTGGTTTCATTTTTACACCCTCAAGAGTTAAAATATTCATCATGTGAATTAGCCCAACTTAGTCTACACAACTAGAGAATGTAGAAGATTAATGGTCATTTTGATCTGTATGTTCCAGGCGAGCATCTAGCGCATTCTAGTGCATTTTGGAAGTGCCACTAGTGCATTTTGGATCTTGTCCAGGCCACTAGGTGGCACAGGCCACCGGGAAAACTCCCTGTACTCCAGATGGCCAATCCGCCCCTGCTTCCGGGTATGATGGTGATGATAATGATGTCACCTCACACACATAACCTTCTGATGACACGGAGATGAGCAATCAGGTGAGCTAACTGACCCTGGATGACCCCCGTGTGTGTGTGTGTGTGTGTGTGTGTGTGTGTGTGTGTGTGTGTGTGTGTGTGTGTGTGTGTGTGTGTGTGTGTGTGTGTGTGTGTGTGTGTGTGTGTGTCCAGATGGCTGCCGACCGCAGGCATGAACGCTGCATGCCCTTTTCACCATCTTAACAATTTACAGTATGCACACCGTCAGCGCTATAGCCTGTGGTTCAGGAGACCTTACAAACACTAACACAAACAAACGCTAACACAAACAAACACTCCTGGACACCATAGGATTATCCAGGAGAATCTGATGCAGTTTTTTCTGTAGTCTGTTTTTTTGTGCAACATAAAAAAATATGTTCGTGATAATACGTTCTTCCTCCTTGTCCTCTCATGTATTCCTCTGTACCCAATAGGGCCCAGGAAAATATAAAAAAAAGGAGCGACTAATCTATACGCACAATTCACGGCGTTGAGCTACGGATTTGGCTTGCAGATCAGAGATGTAGGGGTGCTCTCTACGACGAGTTGTTGCTGGAAACTAAAACTCTCCCTCCACCTCCTCCTCTTCTCGCTTCCTCTGTGTCTTTACCTCATGTCACCCCCTCCGCTCATCCCCTCCTCCCCCCACCCCCCTCTCCCCTCCTCTCCTCCTCCCCCAACCCCCTCTCCCCTCCTCTCCTTAACCATCGGCATGTTTTTTGGCTTGGTGGATTCTCTCGCTTCATTAAATGGGGCAGCTGGCAGGAACGCAGCGCTCTGGGATCAAACAAAACCATACTGAGATCAGAGGGAGAAGTAGACACACACACACACACACACACACACACACACACACACACACGTGCGCACACCAACAGAGTATTGACTAATTTATGCGCCGTTGTATGAAGTAGTGTGTGTTGTGATGTGCCGCATTAGCTCATCTTCTACACTTGGCCTGTCGCAGTTATACGTTACGTAACCCCGCCTTTTATCTCAAATAATTACTATTAATATTTTAGATAATCGCCATTATTTTTAACCAGTTCATTCATTTTTTAAGATTTGGGAGAGGAGGGGGGAGGGGGTTAGGTGTACTGGTCTAGAGGCAAGGTTTACTCTCTGTTTATTTTGGCAGTTTTACATCTTAACTATAGTATAATGTGACCTGTAGCAAATTGTGTCGAATAGTTAGAACAAAACAACTAGCACTATGTTGCACGTCGTTGCAATCAAAACCTGTAATGTCCATTCTTAAAACACATACTTAAAGGTAATATAGGCGACTTTTTAGCCAAAAATCAAAATAGATATATAGCTATATTTTTGTTTTTTCCCCCTCTATGTTGCTTGTACTTTGCTGCTGCAGCTATTTCCCTGCAGACAGACACTGACACTGGCCAACAAAACATTTGTCGGGCTTGAGAAAGGTGGTGCTAATTTGTGGGAGGGGGGTTGTGTGGGTGCGGCAGCGTTTTAGCCAATTGCAGCACGGCAGTCTCCAGCAGTTTCATAATGAGCCAATAGAGTGGAGGTGAGGTGGAGTTAGATTCTGTGTTTAAACCAGAGCTGTTTACAAACACAGTAAAGTTGCCTCTACTACCTTTAAGTTCGCAAACACACTATATCCACATAGACCGATCAGACTTTTGGCCGATGTTTCCGATCACCGATTAGTGGAACATCAGAAAGGCCGATAGCCGATATCAGCCGATACGATTATTATTTACTTTAATAGAATAAAAGTGCGGAAGCAGCAAAAGTGTTTCAGTTTCCCCTCCATCACATGCATCTTTTTTAATTCAAGTACAGGCACAGAGCTTCAGACATAAAAGAAAAAGAGAAAATACATTTTGGATAATTTGGATAAATCTATAAATACATGAGGTGATAGAGTCAGAGAGAGAGCTATACATCTCCTTACCACCACAATCTACCGGATCTTCAATGAAAGTGGTCGATGTTCAATTCTTGAACATTTATAATAAATACAAATAATCGGCTGCTCTTTTTTCGATTATTTATTTTGAGCACCGATACCGATTATTAATAAAATCATGAATATCGAATTCGATAATCGGCCGCGGCCGATAATCGGTCTATCACTAATTTATATCCACATTGTTTGTTCAGTTCAAAGCATTCGTTTTTTGCAGCCCACTATCATCGGTCGCGGTATAATCATGACCTCTCTTTGTTCCAAATCGTTGGTCGTTTGACTTGACTAGTCTCAGCCGCATCCGCTATGAAGCCCGGTGACATGGTGTGCGTCTGCAACACGGCCCGGGTGGAAACGATGGCGGGCGGGCGTACTGATTCAACGGTTCCCTAAAGTGCTGGCAGCTTAACGTGTTAATTAAGTCCGATTAGACACAGTATATGAGTTTGAAATTGCTTATATTAAGACAATGGAGAAACCACGCCGGCTGCAATATGGGAGCAGGCCCAAATCTGTGTCACCGCCACAGGCTGGTTGGTCACAGCTGGGTCTGACTGGGTGCGTGTGTGTGTGTGTGTGTGTGTGTGTGTGTGTGTGTGTGTGTGTGTGTGCGCGTGTGTGTGTGCCAGCATACTAGAACTATGTTATAATTATTGTCTGCAGGAACATGTCTGAGTTGTATCTTTAGAGTATGTCTATGGTTAAGGGCATGAAGTCTGTATAATACACACGTGTGGGCAGTGCACTAATGTGTGTAATCATCAGAGACTTCGGCATGTGTAATGCGTGGATTTGATGTGTGTGTGTGTGTGTGTGTGTGTGTGTGTTGTGTGTGTGGTGTGTGTGTGTGTGTGTGTGTGTGTGTGTGTGTGTGTGTGTGTGTGTGTGTGTGTGTGTGTGTGTGTGTGTGCGTGCGTGCGTGCGTGTGTATGTGGCGTGTGTGTGGGGGGTTTGGTCTTGTGTACAAAGCACAAAGTTCAGTTGATAAGGTCCAGGCTAGTCTAGTCTACCATATAGGGCTGTGGTAGAGATAATATTATTCAGAGCCTGGCTGGGACTTGATTAAACATTTTAATATACAATTGTAGTCCATTCATTGAAATTGATGGCATTTTAATCGCTTATTCATAATATATATATATATATCAACACACTGGTGTGCTTAGTGGTTTATAACAGTGGTTTTCAACCAGTGGTCCGGGGACCACCAGTGGGCCTTGAGATGGTTCCAGGTGGTCCCCGCCTAAGTTGGTTAACCAGATGAAAAGTTGGTTAACCAGATGTAACTCTTTGAGAGCGTAAACATGAAACCAAATGGACCCTTGCGGGTCCATGAGAAACCATGAGAGTATTACATAAGAAACGGCATTTTGATCTGTATGTTTGACTGTTTTGTTTCCCAAATCCAGCCTGGAATTGTGGACGAAAGCAAAAGAAATCTTTAGTTTTGGGGTCTGTGGGGCTAAAATGTCCGACCCAACTCAACGCACTCGTGGTTTGGTTTTCCAAACGAACCCTGAATATACCTAAATATTTGTCAGCCTTTTTGATACCAAGGGACCACTATTTATTCAGTATTTGAGCCACGGACCACCATTTGAGGACATGTTAGCCCCACAGAGCCCCAAAACTATAGATGCTTTTGTCCACAATACCAGGCTAGATTTCAGAAACAAAACAGCCAAATATACAGATCAGAAAGACCATTCATCGTCTATATTTTCTGATGAATATTTTAACTCTTGAGAGTGTAAACATGAAACCAAATGGAGCCGAAAGGATCCATTTGGTTTCATTTTTACACTCTCAAAGAATTACATCTGGTTAACCAACTTTCCATCACTTAACCTGGGGACCACCTGGAATCCTCTCAGGGACCACTAATGGTCCCCAGACCACCTGTTGAAAACCCCAGACCTAAAATATACCTAAAGGTCCCAGCCCTGAAACAGAGCAAAGAAAACAGTTTTAAGGCAATAATAATAATCTCTGTTATACAACCTGCCTACTGTATGTCAGACCTGTTCTACCAGTACTAATCATATAGTACATGGTATTGACAGATGTTTGTTTGAATTGGTTTGGCAGCGACTCAAACACTCCTTTTTTTCAATCCAGCGTTCTTAAGTAGCTCCTGGTGAGCTTTTATTGACTTACTCACTGATTGGTTGTGTGTTAGGGTCAGATTAATGTGTGGAACAATGCCCATGGGAGAGATTACTGAAACCGAAAATACAAGTGAAAGAAGAGCTGCTTGTTGCGGCTGGACAGTTGGCCCTATAGAGGTTGTCAGAAAGGATTCTGGGCAGGTGAAGGTGATCACGAACGTATATCGGGGCATATTAGTGAATAGTATGTCACCTGACCTCATAAACTGTAGTATAGCCAGTAGTGGTCATGAGCACCTAAATCGAGCCCAATACAAGACCAAGACCAAGACCAAGACCTAGGAGGGTCGAGACCAAGGCAATCACAGACTTGGTCAAGACGAGATCAAAACGAGACTGGCACCTATAGGGGACGAGAAGAAGACCAAGACCTAGAGGGGTTGAGGCCGAGGCCAATTTTTGATTGTTCAAAAATAACACAATACAGAGACTTTAGCTGTTACTATGGATATACCGGTATGTTGTAATGTAGAACATTTTGAGGAGATTCTCGTTTTTGTTTTATCATGTCAAGTGAAAGCAGGGAATCATAGCTACAATCCACTATTCATAATAAAGGTGATCATCATCTATCACCTTTAATTATACTCGGAACTACAGTTGAGGAAAGCCGTCATTTTCAATGGAGCACCAGTAAAAAAAAAGGCCTCTACCGAGTGCTGGTCTAATTCATCTTTACATCCGCACAGGTATTTTAATATAAATCTGAACCATCTCTGTGTATATAGCTTGCTGCTTAGAATAAATTTAAATATAATGCAAAGATACTGTATCTGAACATATATTCTCGTGAACAGAAATGACGAACAGATTAGATTTGAGAGAGATTAGCTTCCTGCCTTGGATTTCAGGAGGTGTAGTTCCACACTTTATATAGCATTCGGATATTGTGGTATAGCTGTCTGCCTACACGAGACTAGTGTCACTCGTGTTGTGAGGCGAACATGAATGGAATGGGGCCTAGTACTTATAGCCCAGAGACCGCTGGCGTCATCTGGACAATGAAGAGTAGTGTTTAAATGGGTTTTAATCCGCGATTGTGCGGTGAGACAGTGGTTTGCGATGCGTCAGCATCAACTTGTGCATGTGTGTGCACGCAGCGCGGGAGAATGCTGATCTGCAGACCATCCTTCTAGCTGATCCATAGTCCTCCATCTACTATGCAGCCACCAGCAAGGAGTCGCAAATCATATGGACTGTCTTTAATTTCCTAAAAATATCAGATCTACAAGCTCATAGCGTGCCACCGAGTGGCGCGCTATGAGCTTTAGATCTATATTTTGGAAAAAGATTGTGTAAACGTGGCACAAATCTTTGAATATATTATTTCAGAGGCAAACATTTTTAACTCAAATCTTTGCTTCTGGCGGATCCCTAGATCAACATGTTTTCAGACAGCCAAATATACATAATTCTGGTGGTCCTTGGCATGAAATATGTTGAGCATCTCTGACACAGGAATATAGATTTTTCAGAAAAATAAATCTAGTGTCAGAAACTAGAATCTAGCATCAAAAACTAGAACCTAGTGTCCAAAACTACAACGTAGATTCTAGCATCAAAAACTAGAATGTAGCGCCATAGACTAGAATATAGCATCGGAAACAAGCGTCTAGTGTCAGAGACTATAATCTAGTGGAAGAAACTAGAATCTAGTGTCAAAAACTTGAAATGTAGCGTCAAAAACTAGAAGATAGGGTCAGAAAGTATAATCTAGTGTCAGAGACTATATTCTAGTGGCACAAACTAGAATCTAGTGTCAAAAACTTAAAATGTAACGTCAAAAACTAGAAGATAGGGTCAGAAAATCGAATCTCACAGCCAAAACTAGAATCCAAAGTCAGGACAAAATGGGACAGAGTGGCACGATGCAATACCATCTGCTCTATCAGAGAAGTCAGGATCACAACAACTGCAACACGGCGATGACGACACTGTGCACCGAGAAGGGATAATGCCAAGAAGGGGAAAGATCGATGGGAGGTGTACCCTGTCGATCAGGTTCAGGATCAAGCAGGATATATAAATCATGGTCTGAAGTGAGGACTGCAGCAACTGATCGTGCCACCAGACACTTGAGTGGATATTGTGGGTAACAGACAACAGATACACATCTATAGACATCTATAAACCTCCAGGACAGCAGCAGCAGCAGCCGGCCCAGTGGTAAATGGGGACCAAACAAAAAGCATCATAACAGGAGCAACATTCAGTGGCAGGTCTGACTGACTTCAATACAGAGTACAATGAATCAGGCGAGGTCTTAGATAGACCGCTGCTTACAATACATACAATACAATACATCGCCCTGTTTGCCTGCTTGCCGGCTACAGTGTGTGAACTTGATGCCATGCACTGGGAGTGTTTTTGAGGCCACGTACAAATCTTGCCCAGCCCTGCCCTTCATGATAACGTTATCGGAATGGTCTGAGTGTTTACCTGGACACGCCTGGTCTGCCTATAATATACCCTTAGGGGTAAAAAGAGTTAGCAGTGTAGCTCTGAGAGGAGCTACTACAGTACAGTCCGTGGCTCAGATGCTGAATAAATAGTGGTATAAATAGCAGTATCAAAAAAGGTTGAAAACCACTGCTGTAGCCTGAGGCAGCTTGATGTACAAGTACACCCTCTGGACATGACGCTAGTATGTCCCAATTAGGGCTTCACGATTTTGCCTGAAAATAAAACCTCGATTTTTTTTCTCTGAAACCTCAATTTTGATTTTGATTATTTCGGATAAAACTATTTCTTTACTTTTTTAAATAAATATTTCTTTTCTCTTGGAGTCTATTGGAGTCTGGGACTGTGTTTTATTAAAGTAAACAGCAGAACACATTGCTTTTTTCTTTTCTTATCCAACAGAGCACATTTTACGGTAAGGTAGGCTGTGAGCGAGTGACACAACTGTGCCTTAAATGTGTTGGGAAAGGAGAACCCCAGTCCAACCCTTGATGCCGAGTGCAAAGCAGGGAGCCATTGTTTGAGTTTTTCGTATGATCCTGGGCCGGGGATCAAACCCCCGAAGTCCCTGTCTCAGGGCGGACGCTCTAACCCATACCTGGGCATCATGCGGCCCTGGAGCCAAATGCGGCCCTTTGGCTGACTCTGACCGGCCCGGGGACCACCAGTGGTCCTTGAGAGAGTTCCAGTTAAATGTGGAAAGTTGGTTAACCAGATGTAACTCTTTGAGAATGTAAACATGAAACCAAATGGACCCTTGCGGGTCCATTTGGTTTCATGTTTACACTCTCAAGAGTTAAAATATTCATCATCTGAATGACCTAAAATCTACACAATCAGATAATGTAAAAGAATGGTCATTTTTTGTTTCCCAAATCCAGCCTGGTATTGTGAACAAAAACAAAAGAAATCTTTAATTTTGGCGTCTGTGGGGCTAAAATGTCATCACATGTTGGTCCTCTGTGGCTCAAATACTCAATATTTTATGTATCTCATGTGGCCCCTTGGGAAGAATAATTGCCCACCCCTGCTCTAACCACAAGGCCACTGAGCTGCAGGTTTCGGACAGGACCTAAAGTGAGGAGGAATAGGCTGCTGCTTGGTCACGCACAGTCACTCACCTGGAAGTGAAAGATGCCAGCATATCCGTGGCTGAAGGTCTGTCCGTGAGGAACCACCCGATGGAGGAGGGTTTCATTTAGGGTCAGCGAGGCGATGGCCGCCAGCAGCCAGCAGTCCCCTGTGTCACACACACACACACACACACACACACACACACACACACACACACACACACACACACACACACACACACACACACACACACACACACACACACACACACACATTTTGAATATTCCTTTGCTATTTTCGAGATCCTGAAAAGTAACACTAATATTTTTATTTGATGCATTGCATTTAGATATGGCAATCAGTTGTAATGTTAACTTTATGAACTAAATACAGACACAGTGGACATTAAAAAATAGCGCAACTTTTGAATATCTTAACGCTTACTCCGCCCGAAAGTTTAATTTTATTTTTGTAGGTAGCTACTGCCAGCGATTTTCATGGAATAGTCATATTTAGGTCTATGCAGCACCGGGTAGTAATTTTCCCATGTATGGTTCATGTAAAGTACGTGTACTATTCTCAAATTTCAAAAAAAAAAAAAAAAAAAAAAAAAAAAAAAAACTCCTCACATCTTCCCAAATGCTATGTGGATTCCTCCATCACCCCCCTCCTCCTGTGTTTGAGCTACAGTGAACATTCACCACCGTTTCTGAGTAATCCTTCAGCTCTCGCAGGTCAAAATATTATTATTCATAACAAGTATATTCTAATTGATTTCAAGCCGATACGACGGCCAGGGGGCACTTAAGCCCCCAGCAGGAGAGGAACTCGTAAAAGCTGGAATCCACAAAGTAAAGAGTCTGTAAAGAAAAAGGTCAAGTACTGTTTCAACAAACAGTAATACAACTCTGGAGGGAACAGCAAGGGCAGACACATAGGGCTCCATTTTCATCACCGCTAAACCCCTTATCCCTTAACTTCTTTGCCTTTTTAAACTATTAATAAAATAATAAAATAACATTTTTCAATAGTTTAAATGGCCAGTCTACAAGCTCACAATGTGTGAACAGGTTGGCATGTTTAACTGTTGCAAAAGGTTTTTCAGAATAGTAAAAAAAAATGATAAGGGGTTTAGGATAAGGGGTTTAGATGGTAACGGAAATTAGAGAGCAGTGGCCTTCCAAACTAGAAATATGTCAGTATGGTGGCCATGGGACTGAAATGAAGGGTATTTTAAATGCATTGGTGTTTAGCAATTAACTGAAATTTCATCAAAGCTGACACATAGTAGAGCAGAACCAATATATACTTATTTAAATGAAAACATAATAGTGTCTTTATAGCTTTATAGCATGAATGAAAATGTAAGGACAGGGTCTTAGTCTAAGCCAGTGGTTTTCAACCTTTTTGAACTGGCCAAATGTTGGTCAAAATAACAATCTTTTTACATTTTTTAAATGTGTACATTCTTGAAAATGTATGAAAAAGTATTTCACATGTTTAAATATGATTTAACTCTTGAGAGCATAAAATGATACCAAATGGACCCGTAAGGGGTCGTGTTCTTGGTTGGAGGAAGCAAAGGACAAGACAACTATTCCACATTTCATGTTCTTCTTTTGGCATTCCAAGACCGTAAAAGGAATAAAACAGTCATGACAGGTCAGAGAGAGCCTGGGTGACATGCAACAAGGAGCCTCGGGTCAGATTTGAACCCTGGTAGTGCATGTTTATTTATGTTGCATCTACTCTCACTAGGGGAAGCATCGACAGCATGCCAGCATACCTCCATAAATGCCCTGATATAACCATGCCAAAATACATAGTTAACTATTCAATGTGTCATTTAATGTGGTACATAGTTCATCATCTATTCATCACATGTGTTGCTTCGCGCCACGGGCGCACCCATACCATTTTCGGTTACAGGACTACCATGAAGTCGCCCCCATACCATTTTTAATTACAGGACTTTTATTAGGCAATTAAGCATCAATAATAACATCAGTTGTTGTTGAAGTTGCAACAGACACGCAGCATGCATAAAGCTAAAGGTCTGACTCAGAGAGTTTTCTGTTTTCAATGATGAAATGCTGTTGGTTTAGTGGTGACACAGCTGTAGTTAGTTAGTAGCAGTAGTAGTGTTTCAAATCATTTTAAATATAAGCACTTAATTTGAAATTTGGGTTGTTTGCATGCCGTCATGTTGGGTGGGGCAGTCAGGGCATTTAGGGGGGCATCCCCCCCCCCATGCCCATGCCTAGATCTGTCCCTGATGATTCCATGCATAGCACTTTTTGACTTGCCAATCAAACCCTGCATGTCCTTCGACATAACTCAGCACGTCTGTCTAAAACAAGCAACCTGAGGAAGACAAACAAGGTGTCCCCGAAAGACTCAAGCCTTCCCTATACAGTAGCTCATAAAAGAAGAGCAAGAGCAAGACATTAAAAGTGGAATGATAGATGACATCTAAGTTGAAATTACACTTGGAGAGAGCACAACAAAAGAACATTGCAAATTTCTTTCTTGGCTCGAGATGTTTGGGGGGGGGTATATCGTTATGTAACACGGCCCCTCCCTCTCCTTCTGAGGGGATGAGAGAAGTGTTTCACTCCGACATTACTTCCTTTGCCAACTGTGCATGTGTGTACGCGCGTGTGTGTGTGTATGTGCGTGCGTGCGTGTGTAGTCGTGCGAGTGCATGTGACGGGTGTGTGAATGGCGAGTTTCACGTTTGTGCTTTCTCCGTAGTATGTGTGTGCGTATACGTGCTGTGGCATTGTGCCAATTGCGTTTCCACTGTGTGTGTGTGTGTGTGTGTGTGTGTGTGTGTGTGTGTGTGTGTGTGTGTGTGTGTGTGTGTGTGTGTGTGTGTGTGTGTGTGTGTGTGTGTGTGTGTGTGTGTGTGTGTGTGTGTGTGTTGTTTACAGATGTGTGAGGCAGTCGTTTGCAAATGGGTGGACATAAATTATACATGGTCCTGTGGTGGTTTAGAGGGAAAGCATGTAAAGCAGGGGAGAACGACGCTATCAATCATTACTGCCGAGGGCTAGTCTCTCTCTCTGTCTGTCTCTCTCTGTCTCTCTGTCTCTGTCTCTCTCTCTCTCTCTCTCTCTCTCTCTCTCTCTCTCTCTCTCTGTCTCTCTCTCTCTCCCTCTCTTTCTGTCTCTCTTCCTCTCTCTCTCTCCCTCTCTTTCTCTGTCTCTCTTCCTCTCTCTCTCCCTCTCTTTCTCTGTCTCTCTTCCTCTCTCTCTCTTCTCCTCTCTTTCTCTGTCTCTCTTCCTCTCTCTCTCTCTCTCCCCTCTCTTTCTCTGTCTCTCTTCCTTTCTCTCTCTCCCTCTCCCTTTCCCTCCCTCTCTCTCTGTCTCTCTCACTCACTCATACAATAAACTTCCCTGTCATTGCATATCGCCCGCTTCCTCATGGTTCAGCACCCAGTTTGACTGGCTGTTTCTACCAATATCACAAGATAATTTCCAGTAGGTTGCTTATGCCGACAGTTGATAGAGCCAGGATTACTGCATGTTTTTGTGAGGGTATCTATCCTAGGGGACACAGGGAGAACATGCAAACTCAACACAAATGTGAACCAAATGGACCCGCTAGGGTCCATTTGGTTCCATTTGTCCCTCTCAGGAAAAAGGGGTCTGAAAGAAAAACAAAATAGAAAAAAAATGAACATGGTGAAATACATCTTGATGATGTCATCAGATGTATTTCACCATCTCCATTTTTAGGGAATTCAGAATTGGGGGAACCTTTTTTTTATCATGTCCACACAACATCTCTAAGGTGTATTAATGGCATATTAAAATGTTGAAAGAGGTGGAGTTCCCTATTTAATCTGCTCCGTGCGAAGGCCAACATGAACAGCCTTGCTCATGGGCTCACTCTGTTTTCTCTGTGGCACTTCATGCCCGTTTTTTTTCTCTTGCCCCAGTGAGGGGTTGTGGGACAGAGGGTCTGGGCACAGCGTCAGGCGGATGCAGCCTTTTGTGAATTCCAAATTGGGTAAAACAGCCTTTCATTACTATGCATCTCACCTCTCTCCCTGTCTGCAATCAATCTAAAGACTGAATAGCTTGATTTCACTTGAATGTATTAAAAGGACCATTCAAAGTCCCATATGGGATCTAGCTAGTAAGAGACCTATATAACTAATGTCATGAGTATTAACCCACTCCACGTGCAAGTTTGCACTCTCTACCGAGTGCTGATCTAGTTTTGAATGGTTCCCATTCTGTAAAGTATTTGTGTTTATATTGTAGGTTATGCTTATACTATAATCAGGGTGTTATTGGAAAAGAAAGAGCTTGCTCTCAACTGACTTCCCTGAATAAATATAGTTTAAAAGAAGTCCAAGCAAATGGTAACATAGTTGAACAACAGCAGACGAGTGCTTATGAGAAACAGCAAAAAATTAAACCTTTCGTGAAAACACGAGTGCGGCACAAGGATAAGGAAACATTCAATGTCCAGTTTGTTAATTCACAACGTCCTTGGTGTTGAAACTTTGAATTTCTCTATTTCAAATATATTTCCGACGGGTCCATTTGGTTTCATTTAACGCTCAAGGGTTAAATTATATTTAAACATCTGAATTAAATAATGTTCAAGAGCACACATTTAGAAAGTGGAGAAGAATTGTTATTTTGGCAAACGTTTTGCCAGTTTATCTATCCTAAATTGTGGACACAAAAATTGAAAATCTTAATTTTGGGCCCGAGAGAGACTAAACTCAAATGTTGGTCTGTGGCTAAAATGCAAAATAAATAGTGGGCCCTGGTATGAAAAAGGTTCAAAACCACTGATTTAATATGCTGTGTTGCCATGTTTTTATTATTATTTTGTCCATGCTTACTCTAAGTCGCCCTGGATTAGAAGTGTCTGACACATGCCTACATTGTAAATTGGAGCATAGTAATGTCTGGTATGGTTCCCAGCAGGGGCGGATGTAACATTTCCCAATTGGTTGGGCAGCAGAAAATGGCATGGGTGCGGCTTCATCGCCCGTGGCACGAAGCGACACAGGCCATTTTCAGTTACACCCATACCATTTTCAGTTACAGTTACTTTTATTAGGCAAGTAAAGCATCAATAATAACATCAGTTGTTGTTGAAGTTGCAACAGACACACAGCAGCATGCATAAAGCTAAAGGTCTGACTCAGAGAGTTTTCCGTTTTCAATGATGAAATGCTGTTGGTTTAGTGGTGACACAATTGTAGTTAGTTAGTAGCAGAAGTAGTGTTTCAAATCATTTTTAATATCTATATCTATAGTTCATAAAGACATGAAATATCTTTGAAATTTGGGTTGTTTTGCATGCCATCGTGTTTGGTGGGGCAGATGGGGCATTTAAGGGGGGCATTGCCACCCCCCCCCCATGCCCATGCCTAGATCCGCCCCTGGTTCCCAGTCACAAGGACTCACCCAGAGCTCCTTGGCAGATGTCTGTGCGAGTCGCTCCGTCCACGATGAACTGAGGCTGTCTGCAGATCTCCTGTGGAGCGCATCACACACACACACACACACACACACACACACACACACACACACACACACACACACACACACACACACACACACACACACACACACACACACACACACACACACACACAGTTAGTTTTTCTGTATTTTATGACAACACTCATAGCTTTCGATAATTCAAATCATAGCCCTCACAGGTGCGCACATAGGCCCTCCGGTCCCCCAAGTAACAAGATGTGCACGTGCACACACTCTACAGTGCGGGGGAAGGAAGGGGTGTGCAGCAGGCCAACAGCGCATACGCAAAGGCCCGCCCCCCGCAACTCAATCCTGATTGGAGGAAAGCCTCCTCTCTTCCTGATTGGACGAAAAGGCTTTTCTCACCGAAGCCCCAAACTGAAACTATGGGTTTTATGACCCCAGGGCCTCACTGGGTACCAGGGGCGGATCTAGGCATCGGCATGGGGGGGGGGGGGGGGGGGGGGGGGGGGGGGGGCGCAATGCCTCAAATTAAAGTGCTTATATTTAAAATGATGTGAAACACTACTAATGCTACTAACTACAGCTGTGTCACCACTAAACCAACAGCATTTCATCATTGAAAACAGAAAACTCTCTGAGTCAGACCTTTAGCTTCATGCATGCTGCGTGTCTATTGCAACCTCAACAACAACAACTGATGTTATTGTTGATGCTTTACTTGACTAATAAAAGTCCTGTAGCCGGTGGTATGGGTGCGGCTTCATCGCCCGTGGCGCGAAGCGCCACAGGCGATGCCCTCGATGCCCCTCTTGCCCCTCCAACATGCCCCCCCCCCCCCCCCCCCCAAATGGGACATGTTAGATCCGCCCCTGCTGGGTACAGGGAGGAACTCCTTATATGGTCATGACACTCTGTAGTAGGGAGGATTAGCCAAAAAAAAGAGGAAAACAAATAATAGGAATTGAAATCACACCGCCTGTCTGTGACAGCATCCAACATGGACCTCCTAAAACTCTGGTCTAGTTGTGAGAAATGATTCATGTTTTATTGGACGTCAGATTTCACGCAGCGCAGCTCTATAAACATTTTTTTTTATTATTTAACATTAGAAGTCCCTTAACAGATTCGTTTTTTTTTTTTTTTTTTTTTACAGTGACTCAATCTAGTTAAATGACCACTGAGTAGTGTCGTAGTGTTGATAATAACGAACGTTCACCACACCATGATGCAACAGGCAGAGAGAACTATAAATTCTACCAGTGTTCTGTGGTGTGGTTTGCTGAGTTACGACATAACAGAAGCTCTCGTCCCAATGAAAACACATTGATGTATCTTATACTGTGTTGACTGAGTGTCATGCAGTGTAAAGGAAAGACTATCATGACTGTTTTTGTTTTATTTGTGCATTATCATGGTGAATTAACCATTCACACACAGTTTAATTTCTGAAATTTTAACAGTTAAGAACTGCAACGGAAAACTAAATTTGCTGTTCCTGTAAAGTTGTATTAGTCGACAAGGTACCACATTTAGCCAAAAGCCACAGGAAACCCCATTTTTTACCCAGTGCCAATTTCTAATGTGATCCTGGGCTCTACTAGGGGTGGGACGGTTCACTTATCACACGGTTTGGTTCGTACCTCGGTATGGGGGCCACGGTTTTGGTTCGGTTTCGGTACGTTTTGCTTTTTTAAAAATAAATAAAATGAAAAATGTTCTTTTATTTCGTTGAAAATTGAACGTGAATATAAAAAATAAATCAAGATTTTCAAAACATTAAACAACCTTGTATTGTAAACTCAAATGTTAAGGTATTAGATTAAAAATAATCCTTATTCAGACATATTCCAGTAGGCCTGTCTTCTTCCTTTTCATTAAAGACACAAATGTACTGTATATTGCTATTTGTGCCTCATTACTAGGCTATTTTCAAGGGAAATATAAAATACCTATAATGAATGCACGTTTCAGTTAAGTATCAGGCAGGTAGCATGTGACATGCAGCATTGTAGACAGACAACAAAGTTAAATTAGTTTAGTTTACAAGACAATATCTGCTTTATTAATAAGGATATTATTATCCATACTATAAGTAAGGAAGTGTGTCTGTCTGAACCGAAATATTGCGGTTCATTAGCGCATACTGAACCTTGGACCACGAATTGAACGGTTCGTTTTTTTTTGGGGGGGGGGTGAATTGTCCCACCCCTAGGCTCTACCCACCCTCCACCAACCTGGGGAGGCAGCGGACTGGCCTCATGCTTCCTTCAAGATATGAGGACTCCTAGCTGCCTTCTTTTCACTTGGCAGAGGGGGGTTTCCCTAACACGTTATTCCAACCAGTTCCTGTCCCCTCCATCAGGCGCCCCAGCTGGTCAGGGGGAGGCAGTTTGTTTGGGGACACCCGTGGGGAGAACATGCAAACTCCACATGCACAGAAAGGCCCTTTCACCAACCCCGCCTCGGGTATGGGCACTGAAGACGTGGAGGATCAGACACACCGCCAGCACCCACAGCGATGTCCCTAGTGGGAATCGAACCCAGGACCTTCTAGCTGTGAAGAGACAGCACCAACCACTGTCCCACCGTGCCCCCCCCGCAATAACCAGTTTTAGTGCATCCATCCAATTAGACTTTGTTTCTGTAGAGACAGACAGTCATGCTGTTGTGGATCTCATATCCAAGCACTCTCTTTCATAAAACATCTTTCAGTCAGTGAGCCTCGCACGGCCCAGAGCGGAGCGTGAGATACACACCACCAAGCTATAAAAAGACCCATTCCATATACCTCCGTCTGTGTCTCTCTCTCGCACACACATGAACGGTCGCAGAAACATGCAAACTATGACACGCGTGCGTAAACATGCTCAAAATGATGTTACCCCCCCCACACATACAGGTTCTTAAAAGAGCATGCATGTGCATGCACACATGCACACGTGCACACACACACATTTTTGGGAAGGCAGTAATGTGCACGGTCTCTATGGTGGTAAATATTACAGCTGCTATGTTGGGGGGGCAGAAATGCATTATGGGAGATGGGGGGATTGTAAGAGAGAGTAGCCTGGGAGTCGTGTCTGACTGGCAAACATGCACAGATCTCTTTCTCTGTCACTCTGTTGCTCTCTCACGTTCTCTAGCCTCTTTGTCTGGGCCACTGAGACACACAAACGCACTCACACACACACACACACACGCACACACACACACACACACACACACACACGCACACACACACGCATACACACACACACAAACATGCACGCACAATCAGATGTGCAGGCTGACATCACACTGATAATTTTTAGAACTTTTCGGCTATATTTAGACATATTGTAGATGTTTTTTTGTTTGTTTGCAGTCTTAGTCTTAGATTAGACATTTCTACGTTGTTTTAATGTTTATATATAGAGACAGTCTACATATAAAGCAATGAATCATCAACGTCTAAGCTAAGCTTAGCCCGCTTAAAAAAAGCATCCATTTTTAAACCATTTATAGCCCATGCTGTACATAGACGGACGTCAAATAGTGGAATAATATTGCACACACGCAAATGCACATGGACACACACACACACACACACACACACACACACACACACACACACACACACACACACACACACACACACACACACACACACACACACACACACACACACACACACTGAAATATACAGTATATATGTTACACATCAGGAGCGGATGTAACATTTCCCAATTGGAGGGGCAGGAGAAAATGGTATGGGGTGGCTTCATTGCATATGCCCCATACCACCCATACCATTTTTGGTTACAGGACTTTAATTAGGCAAGTAAAGCATCAATAATAACATCAGTTGTTGTTGAAGTTGCAACAGACACGCAGCATGCATAAAGCTAAAGGTCTGACTCAGAGAGTTTTCTGTTTTCAATGATGAAATGCTGTTGGTTTAGTGGTGACACAGCTGTAGTTAGTTAGTAGCTATAGTAGTGTTTGTTTCAAATAATTTTAAATTTTACTTTACACTTTAATTTGAAATATCTTGGGTTGTTTTGCATGCCATCGTGTTTGGTGGGGAAGACTGGGCATTTAGGGGGGCATTGGCCCCCCATGCCCATGCCTAGGTCCGCCGCTGATACACATACAGGCATACTTTCTTACATCTCTCCAGCAGCCTGCTGTCACGCCAGCTCTAATGATCATGATGACATGAAGGACCTTTCAGGATCCTGACGTGTCTTTTTTCTTTCTGCTCTATTACCACACAGAGAGCAGTGAGCCAGAAGAGCACACAGGGACGTGCGCAGTAGTGTACAATAGAGAGGTTCGGGGCTGGAATACCGTTAAAAGGATCCCTGTCTAATAAGATAAACATTGCTTAAAGCATTATACTTTCCCTATATAACTAAAATAAACAAATAAAAACACCAATGGCATCTTATTTCTTTCATAAATAGAGAATATTTCACTCAACAGGAACTGCTCCTGGCGCAGGATGATGATGTCACGTGTGATCTAGCTCTATGGAATATATGGATGAACATGCTCATGTGACATCATCATCCTGCGACAGGAGCACCTCCTATAGAGTGAAAGATTCTCTATTTATGAAGTAAATAAAGTATTGAAGGTGTTTTTATCTGCATGTTTTAGTTATAGAAGACAGGTATGACAATATGACAATATGATATTATTTAATAAAAACAATTTTAGGAATCCATGTTATTTGCGCTTTAAAACAGTTGTCATGTTGCACACGAATATCTCTTATTTGTGCCGCCTTCATTGAAAACAATGCATTTCCAACTACCAGCGAGTCCCTCTCTCAGGCTACATAAACCACCGTGACCAGGCTGTTTTCTGCACCCTCAATGTCACAACTCTGACTTCTACTAGCCGACTGGCTCTGAGGAGGAGGAGGAGGAGGAGGAGGAGGAGGAGGAGAGACAAACGGAGTAGCAGTAGGATGCTCCAGGGAGCGTTGTGTGCTACAGGCCATCTCCACTCTCACATGAACTCCTCGTCCTCCTTCGTTCCTTTCTTCCTTCCGCTGTGAAGAACACGAGAGCACAAATGTGACACTAACACCTCCCAGACAGCGCGCTGATCTGTAAAGACACTGGAGAACTAAACGCCGCTCCAGCCTGCGGAATACGATATGACACACATTTTAGGTTTTAAGTGGGAGGGTGGATTTAAGTGTAGCATTCCTCTCTGACATTTTAACAGTTTAACTGCTTTAATTAATTGAATTCCATCCTACCAAGGCTGCCTGGATTCATTGATTAGCTGTTTTGTGATGACATCATCAACACACGCCTCATATCCATCTCTGCCTAATAGATGGCTTGTATGATTTAAAACTGATGAAAAACGTGGATTAAACAATGAAAACAATCTCTGGGATGTCACTATTGGCAGAGAATGAGAGTCAAAGTGTTAAATGAGTTGGACCGGACCAGTAGGAACAGGCCTTTGAGCCATGGCCATTTACTGCATATTAGGAATTTCAATTATGATGGCGACATGATATCACTAAAACCTTTATTTTGCAGGAGGGGTGAAATATAAAATGGTCGCGACTGCTGGGCCCAACGTGATTTATGTTATTTTTCCCAACTGCCGCAAAATCATTTTGCGCCCACGACCACTGGTCACAGCTGCTATGGCCAACGCTGGCACAACATTCAGGGGTCAAGGTTAGGTTTATTGGTTTTACTGAGGTTATGTTTAGGGTTAGGGGTTAGGGGTTACGGTTTAGTAGCGATGGGTGAAGAACAGTCGCGGCTGTTGGGCCAACCGTAAAATGTTCCCTGTTCCCTGCCCGGTCGCAACTGATTTAACAATGGTTTTATAGTCCAACGATTTGCTGTCTCAGCAATTTGGACTGCCAAACCATCCAAAAACAAAAATGTAAATATCTCTCTATACTGTACTGTGCATCTTGTTCAAATTCACCCCTGCTCCATGCATTACAAGACATTTTGGGGGCTAAAATGGTGCAATCTGTCAGACAGATATTGTACTTCCATAACACACAGTATTTCTAAAACTACCTCTGTCTGGACTGCTGCTAAAGGATTTTTCTGTACTGTACGACATTGCCTGCGTGCATAACAATGTGTGGAGCCTGCAGACCCCAGTGGAAGCTCCCCAGACAGTGTCCCCTACGGATTTTCGGTGACCCAATGTCACTTCTGGCTGCGTATAATGAGCACCGCGGCCTCTGTGGGCTGCTAGAGAAAAGGGCTTTTAACCTCTTGTAAGGGCTGTTCCCAGGGCAATAGAGAAATGCTTCTAAGAACGGGTATTAAATGCTTTTCGATCACATTTCCATTTGCGCTTCGTTTGGCCCACCTAAAGCGTGTTAACCCTTCGTGCCAGTCGGTAGGGTTGCGGCACTGTGCTCAGGACAACCGTGGATCAGCCGATTACTGATTTTCTGGCCCAGTAGTGGTCAGGGAATGTTTTATAATTTGATTCTGGAATAATTTACCCCATTGCTCTATCAATTACACATTATGTCATTTGTCCAAATCTTATAACAGCAAGAAATATGTTTACTGTTTAAAGTGGCAGCCAAGATGTTGAACTGGACCTAATTCTGCTGATCTTCTAACCGCTGTCATGGCAACCGCTGGAGCAGAGGGCATGGGAGCAGTTTCATCGATGGCCCAGTTCCTCTGGGAATGGAAAGGCCTAAGCTAGCAAAACGGTGTGTGTGTGTGTGTGTGGGCTAAGATCTCTCTCTCTCTCATTATACAGCATAAAGAGAGTATGCACATGCATGATCTCGAGACTGAGTGGCAACTTCTCCATAGACTGTCCATTCATCCAAACAGAAAAAAGTCTGATGTAATTGTATTAAATAACATCACACTCACTCAACATTGCAGCTGAACAGAAAGTTGGAATTATCCATTTTCTATCTGCAATGTGTTTGTCTGTGTTTAATAAGAATTCACTGTAGACACGTTACTTGCCCCCCTAAACGCCCGTGGCGCTTTGCGCCAAGCTGCACCCATACCAGTTTCCTAGCTTAGCTAAAGCCAGACCAAATCAGCTGTTGGCAAAAAAATAAGCCTGTCAGCAGATTGGTCTGGAATAGCTCAATTGTACTGTACTTTCCGACTTTCCTGGAAATTGGGGTGGCCAATGAGGAAACAGTATGCAAGCATATTTGAATAGTGTGTCCTGATTGGCCACCCCAAGTTTCTGGAGTAGGAAATGGACGTACAATTGAGCTATTCCAAACCTATCTGCTGACGGGCACATTTTTTTGCCAACAGGTGATTCGGTCTGGCTTTAGCCATTCTACGGACATCCTACCTTCCTTGTTGGTGGACCCCTGGGTCTCTAAACCAGGGGTCAGCAACCTGCGGCTCAGGAGCCGCATGTGGCTCTAGAACACAGCCCTAGTGGCTCCCTGGATGTAGCATTATTACATTATTACATAACATTTCAGTCACCCAAAACGCGCTGCGCTGTCTGACAGTTGCCAGTTAAAGTAGCACTTGGCCATGTCAAAAAAGCCCAGCAGTTATCAGAGGTGGAGCTTTCAATCTGAACCACCCATTTTCAAAGGTTTACTCAGTTTACTATGTCATTAATATACCTTAGAGATGTTGTGTGGACTAGAAATGGAGTTCTGTAAAACTCCTTTATTTTTTTTAGAAACTCTATTTCTGAAGAAAGGTTGTGTTTCACCATGTTAATGATTTTTCTTTGAGGACCTTTTTTTCTGAGAGTGTGCAAATGGAACCAAATGGACCCGCCAGGGTCCATTTGGTTCACATTTGCACACTCTCAGGAAAAATAATAATAATAAAATGCGGCTCCAGACAGATTTTGAATTTAATTTCGGGTCGAACATGGCTTTTTCAACATCTTGGGTTGCCGACCCCTGGTCTAAAACTAACTGTCAGTGTCAAACACTCACCGTGGGTCTCATCCAGCGGACCCCCTGGGTCTTGGAGGAGCGGGGTCCCAGCTCGTTGAAGCCCAGCGACGAGGACGAGGTGGAGAACAGGGGGTCCTCGAAGAGGGCCCGGCTCTGGAGGCAGCGGGCCCTCAGGGACTCGTAGTCCTGGCCCAGGAACTTGACGGCGTTGTGGTTCTGGCCCAGCCCTTGGTCCCGGTCCCACTGGCTCCGCAGCTTGGCGGCCATGCCCGTGGCGTAAATCGGAGCTTCCACCATCTTTTTTTGATAACGTTTATACGGTCACGGAACGGTCGCGGTCGCTCCGCTGCAGGGAGCCAATCGGATGAGGAGATTCCCGCGACCCGCGGACAGATCGTAACGTCCAGCCAATGGGTAGACTCTCTCCTTTCGTATTGTTGGCGTTGGGTGGATGCGAGGACCGATCAATCATAAATCGGAATCGGACAATCGGAAAGGGACGATTTTAGAAGCGCTTGAATATTGATAGGGGTCTGCCTTAGCTGTCACAATCTTGTTGTGTACTCGCAGTGATGGCACAAACCACAGAGAGAGATGTCTTCTTCTTCAAAGCAGAGGCAGATCTTTTTATGGCCACAGTATAGCGATAAGCATCAATCGTTGTGGTTTAATGTTGATGTCTTGCCTCTTGCCCTTAATGATTCTGTCCTGGTGGTCCTGCGCTTTCCGTTCACCCCCTGTACAAGCAGAAGAAAACAAAAAAACTATGAGTTATAGCAGTGTGGTTTTCAACTAGTGGTTCGGGGACCACCTGTGGTCCTTGAGAGGGTTCCAGGTGGTCCCCAGGCTAAATGATGGAAAGTTGGTTAACCAGATGTAACTCTTTGAGAACGTAAACAGAACCCGTTTCATGTTTACACACTCAAGAGTTGAAATATTCATCAGAATCAGCCCAGGTCTACACAACTAGAGAATGTAGAAGATTAATGGTCATTTTGATCTGTATGTTTGCCTGTTTTGTTTCCAAAATCCAGCCAGGGCAAAAGCAAAAGAAATCTTTACTTTTGTGGTCGGTGGGGCTAAAATGTCCTCAAATGGTGGTCTGTGGCTCATGCTGCATAAATAGTGGGCACTGACATCAAAAAGGTTGAAAACGACTGAGTTATACAGAATAACTTGTGGTGATGAAAACAATGAGAAGGTTATGGCTAACAGTGCGGCGCAGTACTAGCCAAACATGTCTGACAGACACATGAAAGCTTACATGCAGGTCAATGAATCGAAATAGGATCAAAGTCAAAGTTGCATGATTTGTCACTATGTTACCGCAGCGAAATTGGTTCTCCGCTTTTGACCCATCACTTGGAGCGGTGAGCTCCAAGGAGCGGTGAGCTGCATGCTGTGAACATGCTGAGTAAGAGTTGCTGCCTCCACTGCATTATGTCATGGTGTTGCCTTCTATCATTTGCTTTCAGTAGTTACTAGGTGGATGTACAGTAGTATGGTGGGGTTGACTCCACCATAACTCACTGGTCTCATGAAACCCTACAAGCTGTCCTGTGCACTCTGATCAGCTGACACTGGGAAGCTCCGCTAACAACGCCTGGCCAGCTATGGAATGCAATCAGAACCGCAGACTTGCTTCCCTATCTCCCTATCTTCCACTGCAGTCTGAAAACACACCTCTTCAGACTCCATCTCAGCCCATAGCACTACAGTAGTATTACATACCAACCCATAGTACTTGCAGTATCCTCCTAGGTAGTTTAGATAGTACCTTATTAGACTGAGATAGCAGTGACTTATATAGGCTGCCTAATGTATTACCATGTTTTAGTGCTTACATTGTATATTGTATAAGTGTATTGTAAACTCTGCTTAAATCATGAACTGTAGTCTGTACTGTATGATGGATTTCAATGTTTTACTTAATGTAAATGGCTCTGGTTAAGAGGGTCTGCTAAATGCCTAAATTGTAAATTGTAGTACTGCTCAAAGATCTGCACGGTGCGGCGCACGCGGACCAGACCAAACCAAACCAAACCAACTGCATTCCATCATGACTCTCTCCTGTCCACCCATAGAGTACACACACATTAGCGCTAGTGAAAAGGTAAAGTGAACGATCCCCTCCCTCCCTCCTCCCTCTGACTCTGCTGTCTGTTGTGTTTACACTAGTGCTAGTGAAAAGTTAAAGTCAACATCCCCCCCCCATGCCCATGCCTATATCCGGCCCTGACACACACATTAGCGGTAGTGAAAAGGTAAAGCCAACGCCCCCCTCCCTGTTTCCAGGCCCATCCATGGATGTGTGCCAGCAGCACATAGCCCACAGATTACTCACACTACGCAGACCACTGTTACATTGTTAATACAGAGAGAGACAGAGAGAGGAGGACTGTACAGTATGTGGCTTCATTTAGTTCTGCTGTTGTGTGTATCATAGTGAAACTAGTGAAAGATACGGTTCACTGGGATGGTTATGAGACCAGGAGGAAGTGTTGATAGCACAGTTGGCAAGAATCCGAGTGTTGTGTGTGTGTGTGTGTGTGTGTGTGTGTGTGTGTGTGTGTGTGTGTGTGTGTGTGTGTGTGTGTGTGTGTGTGTGTGTGTGTGTGTGTGTGTGTGTGTGTGTGTGTGTGTGTGTGTTTGCATATTATTTGTATACTCACTGACTGCGTGTGGAAGGTTTGGCTGGCCTTGAGGAGCCACTATCACCCCATGACGCATAACTTCTAATGTGAATCAATTAAACTTAAAAGAGAATTCCACCCATTTTCAACATTTCGCTATGTCATTAATATGCTTTAGAGATGTTGTGTGGACATGATAAAACGTTCCCCCAATTCAGTGTTTCCGAGAAATGGAGGTCTGAAACAAATCATTAACTTGATAATAATGTCATCAAGTTGTGTTTTAACGTGTTAATGATAACGTGTTAATTTTGTTTTAGCACCTCTTTTTTTTCTGAGAGTGTACAAATGGAACTAAATGTATCTGTCCATTTGTTCACATTTTACACATTTTACTCAGTAAAAAATGAAAATGGGTGGAATGCCTCATTAAGGGACACTGTCACCTTCAAAGAGAAACTTTTTTGTCAGTTCAGACTATTGTGAACGACACTTCAGACCACCTTAAAAAACTGTGTTTTTTTTGTATGGGCCTGGTGGTCTGGGCGGCGTGCCATGAGTCCGAGTCCCATTCATGGCAGCCTCTGCCGTGTGTCATTTTAAACTGCCCCACCTCCTTCCTATACAAATCTAAGTAGTGTGTTTATATAGCGCCTTTATTCAAGGCGCTTTACATACACACACATTCACAAACTTATGGCAGAGAAAACCATGCAAGCCCCCAACAAGCACATGCAGGAACGATTAGAGCGTCAGTGTCTTGCTCAAGGACACTTTGAGACTAACTCTGGGGGAGCCCTGGGGGAGTTGGAACTGGCGACCTTGCGGTTACCATCCAGCTACTCTACTACCCCTTGAGCCACTACCACTGCCCGTCGTAACTTTAAACTCCATTTCAAGCATGATGGATTCACCAAAACCGACCTGAAAAGACTCCGGCACCTCACATATGAGAAAGACAATATTATTCACCAGGAAAACAAGAAGAGGTGTTTAAGTTACAATGGGCTTGTATAGGAGGGTAACAGGGAAGCTAGAATGGAATCGAACAACTTGAAAACTGCCTGACGCGTTCATATAAATCTGAGTGGATGATTAATTGACTAAAAGTTGTTTTGTAGTTTTGTATAGAGTTTGTTTTGTGTGTGTGTGTGTGTGTGTGTGTGTGTGTGTGTGTGTGTGTGTGTGTGTGTGTGTGTGTGTGTGTGTGTGTGTGTGTGTGTGTGTGTGTGTGTGTGTGTGTGTGTGTGTGTGTGTGTGTGTGTGTGTGTGTGTGTGTGTCTTGATCCACAGAAACGCAAAAGCTAAGAATAAGTTCTTAATCCAGTTTGGAGCTCTTGTCTCTCTCTATCATCTCTTTTTTATGGCTTCTCTTCCCTCTCTCTCAGTTCTTTAATATTCACACAGAAAACAGACAGGCACAAACAAGCAGGCTTATTTTTAACCTCGCCTTCCATTTCCCTTTCTATTATTGTGTCATCATCATCTCCTCTGTCATCTTATCTTTCTCACATCTGTCTTCCTCTTCCTCAGCTCAAATACCTAACGTGATCCTGGGCTCTACACACCCTCCACCAACCTGGGGAGGCAGCGGACTTGCCTCATGCTTCCTTCAATGCATGAGGAGTCCAAGCTGCCTTCTTTTCACCTGACAGGGGGGGAGTTTCCCTGGTTGGACGTAGCGTGTGAAAGGAACACGTTATTCCAACCAGTTCCTGTCCCCTGTCAGGTGGTTTAGAGTCCAGGATTACTGCATGTTTTTGTGAGGGTGTCTACCCTAGGGGACACGGGGAGAACATGCAAACTCCACACAAAAAGGTCCTTTCGCCAACCCAGGCGCGTAGAATTTGTGGGTGCTCAGGGGCCAGAGCCCCATGAGAATTACAGACTTAAGGGGCTCTGGGGCTCACCCCCACCCCACCCCACAGATTCTCCGCGCCTCTAAATCCCATCCCAGTCCACCCCAATGCAATGAAACCAGACACCAGACGCCCTACCAACAGCAAATCCCTAGACTCTTTCAAAAAATATTCAAAACATTTGTCCATTTCCATTTTACCTCCACTATGTTTTTGCTGCTTTTGGCTTTACAGAAGTGAACATTTAGGCTATATGGCCTAGATTTTCGTTACCGCTAAACCCCTTATCCCTGATCTTCTTTGGCTTTTTAAACTATTTAAAAAGAAAAATCAATAGCTTCTTAGCTTTTTTAAGCTAAGAAAAATCAATAGTTAACATGACCAGTCTACAAGCTCACAACATGTCAATAGATTGGCACGTTGAACTATTCCAAAAGGTTTGGAAGTTTGGAGAGTCAGCTGTTATATTAACAGCTATGCTATGTATGTAACTAGTTGTATGCATGTTGTAATAGCAGGATATAGTGTTTGTCATTGTTTTTGCTAGAGTACAGTTATAATGCAATGTGCTATGCTAGTGGTGTTGTGTAACTAACTTGTGTGGTGTTTAGTGTTGCTGTGCTGTGTTGTGTTGTGTGGCACTCTGGTTGGCTTCTGTGTGTGCTGTATGTGATCTATAAATACATTTTGAGTTGAGTTAAGTTGAGTGTACAGAATGTAGTTTTATGGAATGAATGCTGGTGCTACCATTAATTATTCACCACTACTACCATCCACACCACCACCACCACCACCACCACTACTACTCTACTACTACTACTACAGTACATAATAACAAAATTGCCATGTTAAAATTAGCAGAACAGACTTACGTAGCACAATTTTGGGAGAGCCAGCAAAATCAATTTGCGACCGAGACGTACGTCGCAACCCTTCTAATGTGTCAAGAACAGTGAACCATTGCGGCTGTTTTGGCCATCGGTCCGATCGGTTCCAACCTGGGGAGGCAGCGGACTGTCCTCATGCTTCCTTCAATGCAGGAGGAGTCCAAGCTGCCTTCTTTTCACCTGACAGGGGGGAGTTTCCCTGGTTGGACGTAGTTCAATAGTTCAATAAAAATTCAATAAAAAGTTCAATAGAAATCACTGAAACGCATGTACTGTACTCAGTGTTGTAGTGGTACTTTTAGAAGTGGGGGGACGCCTCTTAAAGGGGAATTCCCCCCATTTCTTTTTTTTCTGAGAGTGTACAAATGTGAACCAAATGGACCCTAGCGGGTCCATTTGGTTCCATTTGTACACTCTCAGAAAAAAGGAAACTCATTAACATGGTGAAACACATCTTGATGATGTCATCAAGATGTATTTCACCATGCTAATGATTTTTTTCAGACCCAAAAATAATTTAGATTTAGTGAAAAGTGGGGGGGACGCCGCCCCCCCGTGTCCCCCCTCCACTACACCCCTGACTGTACTGTCTAATACACTCCAGCAGCACCACCGACATACATCTATAGTATAGTCAGCATGAACCTCTAACCTCTCTGTGATTTTATCCCTCTCATCCAAGGCATGTTGGAGCAGCAGACGCTGAGACTCAGCTGTTAGCGGTGGCGCGTTGGGGCCAGGGCGCGCAAGAAGCACAATCTGACCGTATGAATAATCCATAACCCTCACATGTGAAATATGCTGCCGTACCCCCCCACCCCACCCCACACCCCCACCCCAGCCCGGCATACTTCAGGTAGTGACAATAATGAGAAGTGACAGGCTGCAGACTACACGCCCAGACACAATCCATCCCAGCATGTCTCTGCTCGACGGCGTTTAGACAACCACCGTGAAGACAATGTAAAGATAAAGGTTTAGGAATTGGAAACATGTCTGCTTTTTTTTTCATGTCCAGAATAACTATTGCTGATAGAGACACTTTGATGTTTCCAAAAACAGGTTTGTCTGTTGTCTAATGTATTCTAAGTCCTCCATGGCTCGGAGGGGAACAATTAACATTTTGTCCGGACTATATTCTAGTTTCTGACACTAGATTCTAGTTTCTGACTCTAGTTTATGACACTAGTTTCTGACGTTAGATTCTAGTTTCTGACGCTAGATTTTAGTTTCTGACGCCTGATTCTAGTTTCTGACGCTTGATTCTTGTTTCTGCCACCAGATTCTTGTTTCTGCCACCAGATTCTATTTTCTGATATTAGATTCTAGTTTCTGACGCTAGATTTTAGTTTCTGACGTTTGATTCTAGTTTCTGACTCTTGATTCTAGTTTCTGACTCTTGATTCTAGTTTCTGACGCTTGATTCTAGTTTACGCTGCTAGATTCTAGTTGCTGATGCTAGATTCTAATTTCTGGCGTTACATTTTAGTTTCTGGCGCTAGATTCTAGTTTTTAGGGATCCCCCCAGGAGCAAAGACTTGAGTTTAAAAGGTTTGCTTCTGAAATAATACATTCAGAGATTTGCGTCACATTTTCACAATTTTTCAAAAATGGCAGATCTACAAGCTCATAGCGTGCCACTGAGTGGCACGCTATGAGCTTGTAGTTCTGCTATTTTTCAATAGCTAGAGTATAACACAACGCTCAGAACACTAAAACGTGTTACAGTACAGAAAGGGTTAATGTCTGGTTCTGTCTGGCTCAAGGACACTTCCAACACTATCGGAGGAGCTCAGGTTTGAACTGGCAACCTTGCAGGGGTCACCCCTACCCTTGAGCCACTGTCAGCCCATACATGTCTCTATGGGCCCCAATTCCCTGTTCATTTCAAAGCATGAAACTGCTAGCTATGCAAACTAAGGACAATTTCACTAAGTGTCTGTCCAGAGCCCTGAGCAGACCCTTGAGGCATTACACAGACCACATTACCACATCATAGACATACAGAGAAACTAGTTGCAAGTTGTTCATCTGGTTTGGTGTGCCTGAGGAGCCCATGGGTGCAGTGTTGAGGCCCCTGGCACTGTCTTGGTTGGTGGTGGTGTTGTGAGCAGGGCCAGATCTAGTCATAGAAGGGCAGTGCGCCCCTAAATGCTCTGACTGCCCCACCAAACATGATGGCATGCAAACAACCCAAATTTCAAAGGTATCTCTATTTCAAAGTAAAGTGCTTATATTTAAAAAAAATCACACCCGTGTGAAAGAAAGTGCTGCGTGTGTGGTGGTCTTCACCAGCTGTGTGCGTGCTAAGCGGCACGATTCTCAAGATATCTGCGTGTCTGCATGCTAACCGGCACGGTTTTTGCTGCGCGTTGCTGCTTGTTTCTCTCTTATTGCTAACCGGCACGGTTTTTGCTTGTTTCTCTCTTATGTGGCAACTTGCTTGTTTCTCTCTTATGTGGCAACATGCAGAGCAAACCGTGCCGGTTAGCACGCAGACACGCAGATATGTTGAGGTCGTGCCGGTTAGCACGCACACAGCTGGTGAATCGTCTAAGGAAGTGCTTGCTACGCAGCACTTATATTTAAAATGATTTGAAACAATACTACTGCTACTACCGGTAACTACAGCTGTGTCACCACTAAACCAACAGCATTTCATCATTGAAAACAGAAAACTCTCTGAGTCAGACCTTTAGCTTTATGCATGCTGCATGTCTGTTGCAACTTCAACAACAACTGATGTCATTATTGATGTTTACTTGCCTATTATAACTTTAAATGAAAATGGCATGAGGGCGGCTTCATAGCCTTAATTTGGACAAACTATATTAACGAGTTTGTTTTTTTGGAAATGTAACTACCGGTAAGTAAGTAACTACAACATTACAAAAATAACTTAGGTTAGGTTACTCTGTTACTAATAAAAGTAATCTGATTACATAACGGCGCTATTGATAACACCGTTATTCTCTTCACTAGTGTTGTACTACAGAGCTGATCATCATGACTCGTAACAAATACTGCAGTACATGCACCGACATATGAGCCAATGGTCCAGCAGCAGATGACATATGACTAATCTGGAGGAATTTATGAACTTTTCTTTTTGGCGGGGGAAGTCTGCAAGAGACGGCGGTGGCCATGGCCCAGGGGTAGGGGAGTGGATGGATGGTAAGTGCAGGGTTGCTAGTTTGACTCCAGTCCCCTGTGTAGTTAGTGTCCTTGAGAAAGACACTGAACCCCTTCCTGATGTGCCGGTACATTGCATGGTTTCCGCTGTCATCAGTGTATGAATGTGTGTGTGAATGATGCATAATAAATGGCGCTATATTATACTGAACATAGACACAGAGACAGAGTTGCGACAGAGACAGAGGTGCGACAACTCCGTCCACTTCATGGGACCAGTCCAGTGGCGGCGCTTCTACGTAGACTTTAATAGAGAATGGGGAAACAATTCGGGACAGCTCATTGACCTGAATTATAGGCAGAAATGCATTGTTCTCGGGCAACAAACAGCCCAGCGCTATGGATGTTAAATCGCTTTATTTTAGATATTTTTTAGTAGGCTACAAGCTCTGTAGATCTGCACCACGATTGGTGTGCGGCTGTCCAATCAGAACTGCGCTCTTCCCAAAAATAAAATTTACCAAAAGACCCATGAACCAGAGTTTTGAAGGCTGCACGCACAGAGTTCACAAAGTTCGCACAGAGTTCAAAATTCTCATGCTTGCATTCAAAGCCACCAAAGGTTTGACTCCACCATATCTTACTGCATGGTCTCATAAATCCTACAAGCCCTCATGTGCATTCTGATCAACCAGCACAGGGAGGCTGGCAGTACCCCCCGCTAAAAAAACGCCTTGTCAACGCTCCACTCGCCCCAAGTTCTTCTCCCTTCTGGCTCCAAAACTATGGAATGAACTTCCCACTGCAATCAGAACCACAGAAAAAATCCCTATCTTCCACCGCAGTCTGAAAACACACCTCTTCAGCCCATAACACATGTATTACATACAGTACCAACCCATAGTACTTGCAGTATCCTCCTATAGGTAGTTTAGATAGCACCTCATTAGACTGAGACAGCAGTGACTTATATAGGATGTCTAATGTATGCCAGCAAAGGGGTGAGTGTGGGGTTTTGTTGAATCCTCATACTGTAGCTGCGTGTAATTGAATACCCTAAACCTGTTTCCTGTATAATGCCACTGGCACTTCCCTTTGAATCTTCCAACACTTGTCGTCATTAAACATTAATATAAATTCGGTCGACTTCTGTCTATAATGTATGTTGCATATTTAATGTAAATGGGAGCCCCATTAAATTAAAAAATGAGAACAGTCAACAGCGACCGTGATTCATTCCATGTCGTTACTTGAAGCACAGGTCCTGTGCCTCCTGGTGAGAGCAGGATTGGGCCTGGTGAGACGTAGGAGAGGCACGGACAGGTGTCAAACCACAGAGCCTAGTCCCTCCACGCATCAGAACCTCCCAGTTTTGGCGGAGTATTTCAGGGGCGGTGGATTGGACGGCCTTGGCCTTTCCCTTGTGGGACTGATCAGGGGTAGCTACTGGGACGTGAGTCGGGGCGTCATGAACCCCGGCTGGGTCACCTGAGTGAGGGGTATGATGTTCGAGAGACCCGAAACCCCAATGAGCTTAGGACACATCACTGAAGACACGTCCCAGGTTGCATCCATTCGATGTATTAAAAAACCGGTGTCATCTCTCATCTTGTTTTTTTTTTTTCTTCATAAAGCAATGTCAATATTTGGCAGGCGCAAACGGCTGGTGTTTGTGCCGTCTCTGCTCCAAGGGTGAAATCTATCTGGTTCCAATTTTTAATGGAACAGTGACTAAGGATTATAAAAGCCATGATGATGATGATGATGTTGTGGAGGGTAGGGGGAGGAGATGAGGGTAGCAACATAACAGATATAGGGAAAGACGGGAGGTTTTCTTCCTGGATTTGAAATAATATGACGTGAGTGTATATCTCTGGTCCATAGCTCTACTCCTGCTTCCATGCTACTACTGCCTACTAGAGCTGGGGTCGGGCCGACTTTTTTCAGCCCGACCCTACCCTAGGGTAGGTTGGGCTAGGGCCAGCCCGGCCCTAGCCCGACCATTATTATTAAAATATATGCGCAGCCCGGCCCGACAACCCGACACCCTTTTTTCACCTAAAAAAATATATTAAAATGATAGCACACTTTTTCTTCCCTTCGTTTTTCGTTTTGTTAATTATTATTATAATAATAATATAGCCCATAATATATAAGATATATAAGATAGCCCAGCCCGAACCCGTCCGAAAACCCGACCACCAATTAAGCAAATGAGCCCTACCCTACCCGGCCCGTCGGGTACCCGACGGGCCGGGTCGGGTTTCGGTCGGGTTTCCCACCTCTAGTGCCTACCTAGAAGCGGTAGAGCTATAGCTGTATTATGCACCAGGGTGAATTATAAATACATGGTTGTGTTATGAGCAAATGGTTTTAAAGGTATAGTAAGTGACTTTGGTGGTTTGGAAACCTTCCGGTACCCCCGGTAGCAAGGTGTGCACATGCACACACTCTACAGCGAGGGGGAGAGCAACCGGCCAACAGCATATACATCAAGGCCCAGCCCCACTCGATCCTGATTGGAAGAAAGGCTTTCTCATCCCAAAGCCCAAACTGAAACTTGGGGGGGGTTTGACCCCATGCGCTCACTGGGGACACGGAGGAACTCCTGGTCACCACACTCTATAGTAGGGAGAATTAGCAAAGAAAAGTAAGAAAAAATAACCACTCACTATACCTTTAAGCATTCGAATCGGCAATACAGTAAGGTGGAGTTTCAAAGACTTGGAGAATAATACTGTAATAACTGTGGACTGTCACAGTGTAATTCAATATCTAAAGTAGCCTCTGCCGCTCTGGGGCAGCAATGCAACGGGTGAATGAATATGTACAGTAACTACAGTACGGCACTGTGACTGACTGGCTCATATCACAATCACACTGAACATCTATGTCAGGGAAGCTCTGCTGTCTACAGATATATAGGTTAACGGGCAATCGGTCAGAAACAACAAACGGGGGCATGCATGAATGGCCATCATTTGAGAGGAATCGAGGTGAAACGAATGATGAAATAATTAAATAAGTCCATCTGTCTACTAGCTGCATGCATGGTCCGTGCATGCAGTTTCCTCATGCAGCAAGTTTAGTTTGATCTGCCAGAACAGCTGGTCGCGTCACTCCCTGCACTGTACTGTATATTCCACCACGGAATGGAGGGAATGGCTGGTTTATTTTCCAACACAGATCGCCTACAGTAGCCTAGTGTGTGTAAACACTTCCAAGATCCAAAGGGACACCGTTTACTTGTACCAGCATGTTGCGTTCTACTCTATGCGCTACTGTACGCGACACTACCCCAGCAATACAGTAAACTAAAGCAGTGCTTTTCACCCTTTTTCATACCAGGGCCCACTATGTATTCAGAATTTGAGCCAAGGGACCACCATTAGGTTACATTTTAGCCCCAGGGACCACAAAACTAAAGATTTATTTTTTTCTTTTATGCAGTTCCAGGCTGGATTTTGGATAAAACAAAACAGGCAAACATAGGCCTATACAGATCAAAATGACCATTAAAAATCTTCTACATTCTCTAGTTCTGTAAACTTGGGCTAATTCACATGATGAATATTTTAACTCTTGAGAGTGTAAACATGAAACCAAATGGACCCTTGCGGGTCCATTTGGTTTCATGTTTACACTCCCAAGAGTTACATCTGGCATCATTAAAGTGGTCCCCAGCTAAATGATGCCAGATGTAACTCTTGGGAGTGTAAACATGAAACCAAATGGACCCTTTGCGGCTCACAGGGACCATTGGTGGTCCCCGAACCACCAGTGGTAACACAAAAGTAACAGAAGTTACCAGCAATAGTGTCAAAGAAAGAAATAAAGATGATCGAGCCTTACCTTTGATGTTGTTTGCTTGTTTTCTTTACTACGATTATGATTCTGATGATTATGAAGTGGTAGTACGGTAGTATTATAGTAGTATTATAGTAGCAGTATTTCTATTGTACATTCAGTTTGCTGCTGCAGGACTTTATTTCCTGGCTGTACGTGCCCTCATGGATCCATGCTGTTAGTAGTTTCGTTTTTTTCTCTCTCTCTCTCTCCTTTCTTTTCGATCCCCTCCCTGTTCTGTTTCTGTGTTCTGTTCACATTACTCTGCACACACACACGCACACGCACACACTCACGAGTCAGACAGCAAACATATCATTGCAGAAACGCCCTCGGATCGTTACGCCCCTGCTCTGCTCTGCTCTGCTCTGTTCTGCTGGGTTGGTCTGCTGCGACACCGTTTGCCGTTGGGGCAGAGCCATAGAGTATAGACAGAGTTGCGACAACTCCGTCCACTCCATGGGGCCAGTCCAATGGCGGCGCTTCTACGTAGACTTTAATAGAGAATGGCCAACAAATAGGTACAAGTCTCGGACCTGAAGTAGGCAGAAACAGCCTCAGTGTTATTTGTTACACACCAGCGAAAAAGCGAAACTGATCTAAATCACTTTATTTTACATCATTTTTAGTGCAACATAGACATTATTGTACAGTAGGCTAGCGCCGACCTCTCGTTGAAAACAATGCATTTCCAACTTCAGTTTGTCCCTATGCGGGCTGCATGAACAGCGCGAGCGAAACATAGCGCTCGGTTTCTGCCCCCTCAATGTCGCAGCTCTTCCACTAGATGGCTCTGCGTTGGGGCTGCCAGCAAATAGCAGATCTAAAAGCTCACATGTGAGCTTGTAGATCAGATCTGTATCGCGATTGTCGTGCGGCTGTCCAATCAGAACTGCGCGCTAGTCCCAAAAAGAAAATTAGGCTACTCTCCAGTAAAATAAAGTCCAGTACTTTGTGACTGCTAGTCTTTATTTATTATTATCATAAAAAAACAAAACGTGATTTTGTTTTTCTTCATGAACCCATAATTGTATGTTTCTATTCGGCTCAAACTGACGGGCATTATCCACTCTGTGGCATTAACGAACAATAGTTGAGTAAACAGCGACACAAAGTGGCCGCATGTAGGAACTGTTCTTTCTACTACCATTTTAGAGGGATATTTCACATTCAACAAAACTTTTTTCTCCAAAACAATATTTTGAAAATAAATGAAAACTGTAAATGAAATGACATGCCCCCCTCGGGTAGGAGGACTATATCAGTCAACAGAGGAAAAAAAGTGTTTTCGATACTGAAATACTGAATGTGGTAACTTTTAAACTGTCTGGGGTGTTCACATGAGACTGAGTAGAACATACAATGACCAAAAGGGTTTTTGAAAGTGAAATATCCCTTTAAACTAACCAGGGCTAAGTCCATCCTGGGTGACTGGTCCTGACTCCCCAGTTTATTCTAAAGCAGGGGTTTTCAACAGGTGGTCCTGGGACCACCAGTGGTCCCTGAGAGAGTTCCAGGTGGTCCCCAAGCTAAATGATGGACAGATGTAACTCTTTGAGAGCTTAAATATGAAACCAAATGGACGCTTGCGGGTCCATTTGGTTTCATGTTTGCACTCTCAAGAGTAAAAAATATTCACCATCTGAATTAACCCAACTAGAGAATGTAAAAGATTAATGGTCATTTTGATCTATTCTATAGGTTTGACTGTTGTGTGTTTCTCCAAAATACAGCCTGGTATTGTGGACAAAAGCAAAAATAAATCTTTAGTTTTGGGGTCTGTGAGGCTAACATGTCCTCAAATGGTGGTCCCTGGCTCAAATGCTGAATAAATAGTGGGCCCTGGTATGAAAAAGGTTGAAAACCACTGTGTCGTCTTGGGCAATTGTGGTGAAAGAAAGAAAGAAAGAAAGAAAGAAAGAAAGAAAGAAAGAAAGAAAGAAAGAAAGAAAGAAAGAAAGAAAGAAAGAAAGAAAGAAAGAAAGAAAGAAAGAAAGAAAGAAAGAAAGAAAATAATGCTCTTTATTTTTCTTTCTTTCTTTCTTAATAATGCTCTTTCTTTCTTTCTTTCTTTCTTTCTTTCTTTCTTTCTTTCTTTCTTTCTTTCTTTCTTTCTTTCTTTCTTTCTTTCTTTCTTTCTTTCTTTCTTTCTTTCTTTCTTTGAAATATTAAAAACAAAACGCATACAAATACAAATCGTTTCGCACTACATGTCCCAAGTGTCCTTGCGGTTTCCCCCATAGTGCTTTGCGCGGCTTTCTCAGCGTCGCAGAAAACTCACGTCGATTGAATCGCGACGCGCGTGTGTGTAGCGTTCGTTGCGTTTGTGTTTCTTGTTTCTTGTTCATTGAAACGCAACAAAGCACCAAAACATGTCTTCGGACGGACCCCCGGGGACCACCTCTGTGGACTCTCCCCCGTCCGATCTGGGCTCGGCGATCGCCGCGTTGAACACATGGAGCCACGGGGAGCTGCAGGGCAAGCTGGCCGAGCTGGGAGCTCCCAACATGGGTAACTTTGTTTCAGCACCTTCCTTCTGTCTTGTCTGTGTGGGACTGGAGGGTTAGCGCTCGATGCTAACGCTAAGTCAACACGGGTGATCATCCGTGTTGGTGTCAGAGTTGCGACATTGAGGGGCCAGAAAACTGCGCGCGGTTCTTGCATCCCGAATAGGGACGGACTGGGAACTAGTTTAGGGCATGTGTGCAACATCTCATCTGTGTTAATGTATTGTAAACAACTAAACTGTAATGTTTATGTTGTACTACCTCAGAATTTGAGCTGTGGCATTTAGACATTTTAGCCCCAGAGACCCCAAAAACTAAAGATTTATTTTGCTTTTGTCCACAATTCCAGGCTGCATTTAGGGAACAAAACCGTCAAACATACAGATCAAAGTGTCCATTAATCTTCTACATTCTCTAGGTGTGTTGGGCTAATTCACATGATGCATATTTTAACTCTTGGGAGTGTAAACATGAAACCAAATGGACCCGCAAGGGTCCATTTGGTTGTCCCCATTCTCTATAGAAGCCTATGTAGAATAGCCTCCATTGGACCCCATGAAGTGAACGGAGTTGTCGTAACTCTTTCTCTACTCTATGCTCTGCTCGGCTCAACACTTCCCGACTGGAGTTAGCCCGGCATTTTGCCGTTTTGGGGCCTGTTGTGTTGACATTAAAGCAGTGGTCCACAAACTTTCTTTTTTTCTTTCACATCAAGGACCCCTCGATAATTTGACACTAATTTATCCACGGACCCTCGATTTTGAATAAGACGTATGCCAGGGATCCCTTATAGGCTCCGACCTGATCCTTTATGTAGTATCATATCTATCTCTGTCTCCCCCAATACATTGTAAAATTCAAACTTCATTCACTCCGAGAGTGCACAAATGGAACCAAATGGACCCCTTTGGTTTTACATTCGGTATATAGCTTGCAGGATACGTCTCCCTGTCAGGATCTATAGTTCCATACAGCTTTGCTGTTAGTCTAACTGCTGCAGACATTCCACTCTGGGAACGACTGTCTTCGTCTGTTATGGCTAGTTAGCTACACGTCTGATTGAATTGATTGATTTAAATCAGTGGTTTTCAACCTTTTTTGATTCCATCATCCCAGGGACAATTCCAGGCCAAAACAGGCAAACATGCAGTAAATCAAAATAAAATGACCATTCTTCGACATTCTGTAATTGTGTAGACTTCTTAATTATGAGGGCTAATTTAGATGATGAATATTTTAACTCATCGTTTTTACACTTAAGAGCAGGGGTGTAGTGGAGGGGGCACGCCGCGGCCTTCTCTAAAATATTTTTCGGGCAAAAGGAAAAAAATCATTAGCATGGTGAAATACATCTTAATGACATCATCAAGATGTGTTTCACCATGTTAATGAGTTTCCTTTTTTCTGAGAGTGCACAAATGGAACCAAATGGACCCGCTAGGGTCCATTTGGTTCCATTTGTGCACTCTCAGAAAAAAAATGGTCTTGTTTTAAGAAAGATTTACTAACCAAGAGCAAGTTGTATAAGATTATCAACCTTGTTTTTAGAACATATTTCTTATTACAAGAATTCTTACCAAGTACAATTCACTCACCCCACAGACGATTATTTTGCTTGTTTCTAGTACTATTACACTCAAATATATATATATTTTTCTTGTATGAAGGACAACATCTTTTGCAGTGTACTGCTCCCATCTGGAAGCACGGGGGCAGACCCAATGCTCTCCGATCAAAATCTGATCGGAGCTATATGCCTCCGTACGCGGCTGCTAGAGCCGGGTCAACGTGAGACTGATGACATATTGAAGCTGTGCCACTGCTCTAATGTAAACAACAACCTAACAACACTACAATTCCAAATTATTTTGGATATATCATATTTTTGTTCTGCTGTTGTCCCACATAGTTTCTGTTTGAGAGTTCCCAGATCAAGGTAGGAGGAGGGGACTTGTGAACTACTACTACCGCAATCTGGCAGAGTCAGGTTACTATCAACCCCGTGATGCAGTGAAAAAATAGATTCCGTTTTGTGTTGCTTTAACAAATGTAAAGATACTTCTAATTTGTAGTTTGGGGCCCACCGTTCCAAAAGTTTGGTCCGAGTCTTCTTCGTTTTGTTTAAATTTGTGTCGACTGTTCTTCACTTTATATGGAGCCGAGCCTTCTGGTATTCATTTTAATGATCTGTTCTTTTCCCCCCAGGCCCCAGAGAGGAGCTCATTGACAGACTGAAAGGATATATGATCCAGGTAAAATGTTAACAACTTTTTTTTATGTTAAAATGACTTCAGAGTTGCCTGATAATATGGTTAATCCTGCAACCTTTTTTATGTTGTAATTAACACCTCAAGGTTGTTGGAATAAACACACGTTTCATTTATACGTTAAATGTATATATCCGCTTCCTGTCATTCATCTTTCCATTCCCACAACAATATACAGAAAAAAACAGTTAGAATGGGGTTTAACCATGATTATTTAATTTCTTAGATTAAAACTTTGAATCATTTGAAAGCTCTAATCTGTATGCTTTTCTCCCTGCAGACTGGCAACCTCCTCAGCAAACCCAGAGATGACAAACCCATGGGCCCTCAGGTACAACTTGGCAAATATCATCTGTGATCGATTGATTTCATACTTTATTAGTCAGAAAAGTAACTAGCACATGGTACAGTCAGTCGTTAAAGGGGAATTACACCCATTTTTAAAATTTTCCTGTTTCGTTTTGTGCACTGAGGGGGAAAATAAATAAAAGCACAGGGACAAACAAATAAATGGTGGTCCCTGGTGTCAAAAAGGTTGTAAACCCCTTTCCTATATATATTAACCTGCCACTCTTTCCTTTCCTCTGCTAACACCAGATGGGAGGCATCCCCCCCATGCCTCCGATGCCAATGCCGCCCATGCCCCCCGGCATGGGCATGCTCCAGGCCATGAGCATGATGTCCGGGGGTCCCCCTCCTCCGCCGGGCATGCACATGGGCATGGACGGCCCCCCGGGCATGCCGCCTCCCGGCATGTCGCAGGACGACCAGCTGAAGATGGCCCAGCAGAGAGCAGCCATGATGATGCAGCAGGAGGAGAGAGCCAAGCAGCAGGTTTGACCCCCAAATAATTTTCATCACCTTTGGGACTTGGATTGGTGTGGCCTACACATCCTTTTGGGACATGTCTACTTGTAGACAGCCATAGAGGTATAGGAAGGTTTGGGACATATCTAGACAGTCATAGAGATATAGGAAGGTTTGGGACATGTCTAGACAGTCATAGAGGTAAAGGTCTGGGACATATCTAGACAGTCGGTACGTATACAAGAAGGTGAAAAACCATTGAGAGCGTTCAAAACTACGGTTGCACGATACAATTTTTTTCCAATTCCGATACGATATTTTTATTTTTATTTTCCGATATACTCCCGATATCCCGATATGAACTGGTTGTTCCGTTCAGTTCAGTTCAGGTTTATTTAAGTCCCTTAAAGGGCAAGTAGTGTGCAGCACAAGAAGACAGGGCAGTTAAAACAGAAAAACAACGAAAACAAAAAACAGTGAGACAGTACAAAAAACAGTACATGTTTTACGTATACACAGTACCTTAAATACACAACTAAAGTGCTGAGATACAGTACTAGGCATATGGCTAGTCAAAGTGCAAAGTGCACGGGCAAGTAGATGCTCAAAGCCTTCCAGCACATGGGATGATGTACTGGGAGACAGCAATAAATAGATAAATAGATAAGATAAAAAAGTAAAAAAGACAAGTATGAGTTGCAGAGGACCAGAAGGGCTAAGACCTACCCTTAGCAGCATTTAATGTGCCTATGGAGACAGGTACAAATGAAAACTTGTATCTGTTTTTCGAGGCACGGGGGGCACGAAAACGAAGGCCTGACGGGAGAGGTACATACTCCCCATGAAGAGGATGAGCAGAGGTCAAGGCTGCTCACCTGTGATCCATGTTTGTAAATAAACCACACCTGGCTCTAGTATGTCACCACATTGCACAAAAAACAAAACAAAAACCTAAGCACATTACTAATAACCTACAGTATTTTGTGCACACAGCACCGTTGTATCGATTCGTTAATTACTCACCTGTTGCCAAACTGAAATGATTGAAGGGAGTTAGTGCGAAGCGAGACATAGAAAATTAAATTCACTTTAAGGTAGCAGGAATTAAAGTTGTGCTACCCACACAGTGCATTTTGTAACATTGTTCTGTTGATAGTGTTAATGTGTGTCTGTGTGTATGTGTTTGTACATGTTACAGGGGGATTCCCGTGTCATTGATGAACACAGGAAAGAACAGGAGCTGCTGGAGCAACAGAAAAGGGTGCGTACAGGATGATTTGACTGTTTTACCCGTTTTGTCCTGACATTTTCGACTCTGAAAAACATTCTTCTCAAAAATAGCAGCGGTGAACGCCTGCTATTTTTCAATGAAAGTTGAAACACCACAAGTACAATACAGAAAGGTTCAATAATGAAATACAGTTGATGATGTAGCACAGTGTTTCACAAACTTTATCATATCAAGGTCCAGTATTTCTTTGAACATTTGATGATATCTAGCCCCCTGTTTGTTGACCAAGGGATAAGATTTTGCCCACCATTCCACGTTGTGTTGTTGATGGAGCCATTTGGGGATGGAAATAGCACTTGTTTTAACATCCTCTCCCCCCTCCCTCCAGGCGGCGGTGCTGTTGGAGCAGGAGAGGCAGCAGGAGTTGGCCAAGATGCAGCAGCAGGGTCCTGGACCCGGGCCCCGGCCTGGAGACCCCGGGGCCAGACCCCCCATGATGCCCAACATGCCCCCAGGACCAGGAGGCATGAGAGGTAACACTGTCTGTCACCCCTTTGAGACGGCCCAGTCTCCTGTCAGACCCAACGTAATCTTGTTGAAGAGCACAAAATACTTTTATGTGGAATATAGGCAGCTATTGAGACACACACACAAGCAACCCTCGACCACGGCGGTTTTATAAACGCCGCGACGCGACAGTTTTGCATAAGAGTCGCGTTGGTTTGCGTAATCCTCAAGAGTTAAGGTTAGGCGTTGGGTTTAGTGCGGAAAATGGTTTGCTGTTAAGCAAAACAGTCGAGACTGATATACAAAACGGTCATGGCGACTATAAAACCACCGAGACGGGCGTTGCGGTTGATGATTGCTTTTTCCGGCTCTTCACACACACGCGCACACACACGCACGCAGGGAAGAACAATCTGTTCTCCTCAGGTTTCATATTTTCATATGAGGTGAACTGTGTAGGGCTTTGCGTTGCGGTGCAGAATGCACCAAACCCTACATTATAATAATATGTATGAACTGTCTCTATGCAGGAATGGATCCGCGGGGGATGGATCCACGGGGTCCCATGCCCCCTGGGGTGAACATGATGCCCAATCAGAGACCCAGGGTGCCCCCGCCTCCAGGAGAGGACGGCAGAGAGGTGCATTTGTCCGTCCACAGTGCTATGTAACCTAGAGATGTCACTTTTTTTCCATACAGAGTACCTTCTCCTTAGAACTTGTCTGATACCGAGTAACGATACCAGTACCGTATTTTCCGCACTATAACGCGCACCGGATTATAAGGCGCACCTTCAATGAATGGCCTATTTTAGAAATGTTTCCATATATAAGGCGCACCGGACTATAAGGCGCACAGAATCAAAGCTACTGCAGTTAACATAGGATAGAACCTACTGCAGTAAAACAATCCATATATAAGGCACACTGGATTATAAGGCGCACTGTTGTTTTTTTGAGAAAATTAAAGGCTTTTAAGTGTGCCTTATAGTCCAGAAAATACAGTACTTTCTGTTGTGGATTAAGCACTTATTTTAGGTTTATTGCATGTGCACCCTTGTATTTTGGACACTAGGTGTAAACGATTCCAGCGTTAGCCAAAGTAATCATTTCAAAGTATCGAGGTGGTTCCCGATACAGAGTACGAGTACTTTTAGGTCATATCGTCCGAGTACCAGATACTAGTATGGGTATCGGCACATCACTAATATAACCTCAAGTTCTCGTTGCACGTTGTCCTCCCAGTTGTTTCCTGTCCTGTATTAATGAAGTGTTTTGTCGTTGTCTTGTCCCTGTGCTTTGCTACGGGTCGGTTCCAGGCGTGGCAGGGCGAGGAGGCCAGCGTCTCGGGGCCCAAGATCCCTCAGGCTCTGGAGAAGATCCTGCAGCTGAAGGAGATCCGGCAGGAACAGCTGACCGACCCTGCAGGTGAGACCTGTTGTTCTCCTGTCTGTAACCTGTTCCATCTGCGAACACATCTTTGTGCTACGCGACAGAGCAATTAAACCATTGAACTCATATGATGAAGAATCAACTGACTGAGAGGAACCACACATGTTACAGCTCCTGAATTGGTAGCATTTGAGTTTTACATGGCAATGAATGATCAACTTAAAATGCCACCCTGGCAGAAGTGTCTCCGTCTAAACTCACAATATAATATTTCTTTGCTATTTTTTTTTCTCCCATCAGAAGAGGAGGGGGATGACGGGGACATGGCGGTGGAGACGGGCGGATCCACACCTCAACAAGCTTCGTTTGAAACTGAAGAGGACGAGGGACAGATGTCCAAAAAAGATGTAGGTCTTCATTTGAAAAATGTACCGGTACCGGTAATCATTGTAGACAAGTTTCAATGCTTGGGCTTAGTTTTGTTTATTTTAACACATAGACCACGATCGCGTGTGTCCCCTTTTCTGCACTATGCCACGGCTCAAGCCAGTGGATTCGGTAAAAACCCTTATTTTGAAGCGCCAGATCTCCTAAACAGCATGTGCGATGACGTCATGCTGTTTCTGGTGTCTTGACTAACCTGTCTAGACAACTAGAGAATGTAGAAGATTAATAGTCATTTTGGTTTGTATGTTTTGCCTGTTTTGTTTTCCAAATCCAGCCTGGATTTTGGCGTCTGTGGGGCTAAAAATGTCCTCAAATGGTGGTCAATGGCTCAAATGCTGAATAAATGGTGGGCCCTGGTATCAAAAAGGTTGAAAACCACTGCTCTGGTTTGACTCCAAAATAATCAGTTTATTATTATTTTGACAAATGATTCACAAACCTCATCACTTTTGTCATGTTTGTGTCCTTTTTACCGTTTTGCTAGAAAAACCGTAAGCGCAGGAACCGTAAGAAGAAGAACAAGAAGCAGCGTGCCCAGGAGAAGAGAGAGCAGGCGGAGCAGAAGGACAACGATAAGGACAAGGACAAGGACGAGGAGACAGACAAGGACCCTGACCAGGAGGTGGAGATAGAGTATGTGACGGAGGAGCCTGAGATCTACGACCCAAACTTCATCTTCTTCAAGAGGATCTTTGAGGCCTTCAAGGTGAGAACGTCGGAGACACTAGCCACGTTTCCATAAGCCCTATTTTTGCGCAAAAACGGCTCTTGCGAAGAGGATGTTGAATGGAAACACTTCAAAATGCGAATAAGTTTCCATTTTGCGCAAAAATAATTTCTCGCTGAAAGGTGCCGTATTTTGGAGCGTATCGGAAGAGTCTAATGCGCAAATGAGGTATGGAAACAGCTTGCGAAAAGACTTTCTATTGGAAAGCACTGGACACGCATTATAGCGCATTTGAAGAGTTGTGTGGCCTGCCGATGAGTGCATTGTTATTTGTTAATTTAAGTTATATTTCTACAAAAAAACGCTCAGAACGGACGAGGGACGCATGGCCAATAATCTTCAGACTCCCATCGCGTTTGTTCATGACAGTCACAAGGCAGCTACAGGTCCTATATTTACAGTATCTGATCTGTATCATCATGCATGATAGCTAAGATACGCAAGTGATATCAGACATAAACAGCTGTTTTACATGACCGGGCTCTGCCCTTATAGATATTATTCCGTTAATAAAGTTCAAACCCTTTTTCCTCGCACGTGTCGCGCTGCAGATGCCATGGTGTAGTCTACAATATCGCATTTCATCAGTTAATGGAAATAGCGGACAATTCGCTCTTCTTTTTTCGACTTAAGTTCATACTCTTCCTATTTTCGCAAAGGTTTTATGGAAACGTGGCTACTGTCTGTCGGAGGTGCTTCTCTGTCACTGCCCTGGAGCACCTTGCATTAGCATTACTTATCATTACTTGTCATTAATGGCATTACTTGCTTAGCATTAATTAACATTATTATCATTACTTAGCGTTATTAGCATTATCAGCAATATTTAGCACTAGCACTATTATCATTGGTTAGCATTATTAACAAGTATTGGCATTACTTCAGCTATTGAAAAAATATCAGATCTAAAAGCTCACAGCGCGCCACTCGGGCTTGTAGATCTGATATTTTTGGATTGTGGAATTACCTTTTAGACCAGATTTCCATAACATCTCTCTACCGTCCATCACATCATGTTTTTGATCTCCTCTCTCTTCCCTCAGCTGACTGACGATGTGAAGAAGGAGAAAGAGAAGGAACCAGAGAAGACAGACAAGCCTGAAGCTGTCCTGAAGAAGAAGAGCTTCCTGGAGGAGAAGAAGGACAGCGACGATGACGACAGTGACGACGTATGTTGGAGACACTGTTGTTTTTAGAATTAGTCAGTCTTAGTCTGTTGGACGAAATGCCTATTCATTTTAGTTACAGTTTAGTCATTTGGACAAAATTCCGAATTAGTCTTAAGGGGCTTACAGACGGCGAGTAATAAATTGCACTAATTCTAATTAATTTTCAATGGGACCAGCGTTTTGTGCTAAGCAAACGACCTGCGATCAAGAGAGCTTGTAACGCCGGTCGTTTATCGCGTGGCGTCCAGTGATGTGTTGCGCACGCGCTTGTTTGTGCACACGTGCGCAATGAAAGCTCGATCCAGTGACTTTTTAAAACGCCTGCCGTTAATCGATGGGCGATTTACTTTATGTCGGCACTGCAGAGAGAATCGAGAATCGCCACGTTAAGCAGGCGTTTATCGTTGCCGTCATGAAAAGCCACATGTCATTTCTATCCTTGATAGTTTTAGTCTTGTTTTAGTCGATGGAAACTCAGAAGTTTCAGGCAGTTTTAGTCTGTGGAAAATCAAAACCTTTAGACCCATGTTAATAAAAGAAATGAAATGAAAGCATGTATTTAATCTACTTTAATGAAGTCAGTATAATAACTAGGCACAGTATATTTAAGGTGCAGTTAATGTTCTGATGTTAGACCTGGTTGCTTATTTTTCCTCACAAAAGCAACACCAGTGTTGTTTTGGCAGCTACTTTTTTAGATTTAGTCAGTCTTAGTCTTTTGGACGAAAGTCATTTTTAATGTCATGATGGTTTTAGTCAACATCCTGAAAAGGCTATTTTAGTTTGTCAGTTTTAGTCTTAGTCCTGAAAAAGAGGTGCTGACGAAGTCATTTTAGTTCTAGTCAGGAGTGACGAAAACAACAGTGGTTGGAGAGGGCAGGGCTGGAAATCCGTGACTGGGAAAGACGCAACCTGTTTGAAACGCTGTTATCCATATATGGATTGGTTAGGGTTGGGATCCAACAATAAGGAACCTGAATTTGGTCACATTGGACAGTTACGGGTCTGTTTTAAGTCAATCGTTTTTAGTTGACTAAGTGGCAGCGTTTTAATTGATGTCTGTGAAGTTGCGTAAACTCTAATTAAAGTAACGTGTGTGTGTGTGTGTGTGTGGGTGTTGTGTGTGATCAGGATAACATGCACAGACCAGACCTTCCCAAAATGTCCAAGAAGAAACTCAGGCGGATGAACAGACTGACGGTGGCGGAGCTCAAACAGGTATATTGGTCATTTCATCACACAAAAGAGACAAGATGCGTTGCCTAGTTTCAGTAGAACATGGGTCTCCAACGGGTAGCTCGCGAGCTACCGGTAGCTCGTTGGTTGTTTTTGGGTAGCTCGCAAAGGAGTTGCAAAATTAGGCTATGAATGATATGAAAAGCATGACCTGAAATGCATTGCAACTCTTTCCCTATGTCATTCAACATACAAACGTATGCCCACTCGAGCGTAACTAGGCCTACGTCAATAGGCCCAGAATACGCCTATCAGTAATAGGCTACGTCAGTCGTCTTCAGGTCAAATCAAATCCAATCAAGGCAAAGACAAATCTGTCAGTGACATGATCAGTGCTGTGAAGGCCTTCAAAGCAAAAGTCTCATTTTACATGCAACAGGTAAAAAACAAAGAGACTGCAGCATTTTCCTTCAATGAGGAAGGTGTTGGAAAACAATGCAGAGGCAGTTGATGTGTTGGATGTGGATTAGCCTCGACACCCAGGCTTTCATTTTCGCCCGCCTTGCGCGAAAACGGAAAGCCTGGACTAACGCGCGTTGGAAAGTGGCCTTGAGGGGCGTGTCAATTTTCCGGGGTGGGCGTCGCTCTAAATGATGTGACGTAGAACAGCAGTGGACGGGCGCGGGAGGGGATAGGGATGACTACACGTTAGTGAGATCAAATCAGAGTGCAGCACTTCCGCCGTGTGGATCCCACGACACCCCGTCCCCCAAGGCCAAAATCATTGAGGGCTAGACCAGGCTAGATGTGGATAAATATTGTGACCTACTGTCCAAGCTTGGGCAGGAATTTGAGGACAGGTTCAAAGATTTTGGTGAACTGGAGCCCTGTGTGGCATTCATTGCTAACTCTTTAATGGAGGTAGATGTGAGTGTAATATCAGGGCAGATGGCTGACATGTTCAATGTCAATGCATTTGAAATGGAAATGGAGATTATTAATCTCCAAAATGATGTGCAGGTAAAAGCACAACAGAATTCACAACATTGAAAGTGAGTGCTTTATTTGGCTCTACTTATCTTTGTGAATCTGCATTCTCTGATATGAATGTGATCAAATCCAAATTCAGAACTAGGTTGACTGATGATCATTTGAATGACTCTATAAGAGTGAATCTGAGTGGATACACCCCAGCGTTCAAGTGTCTTGCGGAGGCCATGCAGTGCCAGGCATCTCATTAGAGGAGAATGCAAAATGTGAATGCACTTTTGAAAAAAAAAAAAAAAAAAAAAAGCTAAAAGTGAAGTAGCTCTCGGCCCCTCAGATTGTTTCTAGTAGCTCTAAAATGAAAAAAAAAAAAAAAAAAACGTTGGAGACACCTGCATTAGAATAAAGCTGACATTTTATACAATAAACAATGCACTTTTCATTTGATCTGGAGTTAACCTGTCCCTCCTACAGCACTTTAAGGCTGTTGTAGGAAGCAGGCTATGGTTTTCAACCCTTTTCATATCGAGGTCCATTATTTCTTCGGGATTTGAGCCACCACCATTTGACCTCTAGCCTTTCAGAGTCAAAACTTTGACTATTTTGTTGTTGTATAAGATTTTGTCCACAATCCCATGCTGTATTGATGGTGGTACAGCAGGAGAGATATCTGGCAAATGTTGATCAAAATCACAATCCACCTTTCGTTACGGCACCCACCCTTCGCTTTCCTCCATCCTTTACTTGACTACCGTTGCTAACTATGACAAGCTTTGGCTGGGAGAGAGCCTCCGTTAACCAACGTGTCATCGCACTATTTATGGATGTTTTTATTATAAGTTCCTAGATCAAAAACATCAACAGCCCTATAATGCCATCCTTCATCCTGAATTCCAGTCGTGCCATAAAGTGTCCAAAACGGTTGTAGGGGGCAGTTATCATTAGCTTTTCAAAGCCAAAGCAAAGACTTTAGCTTAGCCCTGCCGCTACAGTCAGCTGGTCTGTGTTGTCATGTTCTGTGCACCGTCCCATTGCCTAAGGGGGTGGTCCTGACTCGCGATTGGGTTCTGGTGACCTAGCAACACTCAATGCGCTGTCCCATTGGCCGTGTGCTCGTAACACGAGCCAATGGCTGCAGCTCTCGACGTCCCATAGGCCAGACAGTGTGCCAGAGTGTTGCCATGTCGTATCGAAATGAGCTACTTTGGGCTTGTGTTTCATAGACAGAAATGTAGGTCCTTTCAACAACAACAACAAAAACGTATATAGCATAATGTCATAAAGTGCATTATTTGCCATAATGTAATGAACATGAATAAAATCCATATGATTTGATTCATATATCTTAGATTCATCACACAACTGAACTATATGAAGCCTTTTATTGTTTCAATATTGATGAGTATGGCTCTGACCTACAGATTATGACAAATTATGAACTTCATTCTTCACATTATGCTATCTTCTGAAAAGGACCTCTAAGTATAACCTTTGGTTTTGTGACATACTCTCCTGAAAAGGTTCACACCGTAGAAATGACATTAAACGCATAATCTGAAGTGTGACAAGTCGGTAAACCCCGCCCACCTGCCCCCACTTCCCTGGCAACTGTTTGATATATTATCGATGGTATCGCAACTATTAGGCTACTACTCATCTGGAAACAGCGAGATAGCGCGGTCCTTTATGGAGGAGACCCCTAACAACAGTTGCCAGGGAAGTGGGGGCAGGTGATGTATTGAAACATATAAACAAATATTGAAACAATAAAAGGCTTCATATAGTTCAGTTGTGTGATGAATCTAAGATATATGAATCAAATCATATGGATTTTATTCATGTTCATTACATTATGGCAAATAATGCACTTTATGACATTATGCTATATACGTTTTTGTTGTTGTTGTTGAAAGGACCTACATTTGTCTATGAAACACAAGCCCAAAGTAGCTCATTTCGATACGACATGGCAACACTCTGGCACACTGTCTGGCCTATGGGACGTCGAGAGCTGCAGCCATTGGCTCGTGTTACGAGCACACGGCCAATGGGACAGCGCATTGAGTGTTGCTGGGTCACCAGAACCCAATCGCGAGTCAGGACCACCCCCTTAGGCAATGGGACGGTGCACAGAACATGACAACACAGACCAGCTGACTGTAGCGGCAGGGCTAAGCTAAAGTCTTTGCTTTGGCTTTGAAAAGCTAATGATAACTGCCCCTACAACCGTTTTGGACACTTTATGGCACGACTGGAATTCAGGATGAAGGATGGCATTATAGGGCTGTTGATGTTTTTGATCTAGGAACTTATAATAAAAACATCCATAAATAGTGCGATGACACGTTGGTTAACGGAGGAGGCTCTCTCCCAGCCAAAGCTTGTCATAGTTAGCAACGGTAGTCAAGTAAAGGATGGAGGAAAGCGAAGGGTGGGTGCCGTAACGAAAGGTGGATTGTTCTACCTTCTCTTAACTGTGTAAACTTCTATAGAGCTGAGCAGTCCACCCCATCGTGGCGTCGCCTCTCTTCCAGAAATGGATTCCCCATTCATTTTCCTCATAGACTTTTCGAAAATAATTCATATATAGATGATTATGCCACGGACAAAGTCAACGCGAGTCGTGACTCGTGACAAATCAGGACAACACACACAATCTTTTGGGACAATCCAAATAATGAAATAATTAAAAAACGAATCAAAAAGTGTTGTATCATGCCGTTTTCTTCTACTCGCTAATTAGATAATGCATGATAATATTGTGGTGGTTGTCGGCTTTGTGTGCGGCACAATCGTGTTTTTATTAACCATTTTCGAAAAGTCTATGAGGAAAATGAATGAGGATTCCGTTTCTGGAACACAGGGGCTCTATAATGCAGATGTTTAACAAAAATGTTACTATTAGTCTTGAGAGACATTTTGACTGAAATCGATAGCTATATAATTAACTCTCTCAGTGCCAGCCCTTTTTCATATTTTTGGAGGTCGCCAGTGCCAGCGATTTTCATCTAAAAGTCATATTTCATATTTCGGTCCATGTTTCCCGACGGACAAGTTAGTTGACGGACACACACTTTTGGTTCCGGGTTAGTCCGTCCCTTGTTATGGTCTAGCAATGGTCGCTGCGGTCGCTGCTAGCTGCTGTTAGCATGGGGATCGTATTAAACCGGCGCCGGTAAGTAACGTCACGTCAAGTAGCGTTAACGTCAGCGGCATCAGTTGTTACTGTAAATCATAATGATAACGGGTGACGTAGATTCATTTCCACGGCACGAAAACTGTTAATTGTTGTTATGGCTGATAACCAATATTATCAATATGACCCCATCTGTTTTTTTTATTTTTTAATTTTAAACAACATTTAGCTTTATTAAATATTTTGAGCTTGTAGATCTGTTCTGTTACTTGTTTACCCGTAAAGACAATCGGACCAATCGATTAATGCGACGATCCCGATTAATAATAATAATAATCCGTGTTCCCCCCTGTGTCCAGCTGGTGGCGCGTCCCGACGTGGTGGAGATGCACGACGTGACGGCCCAGGAGCCCAAGCTGCTGGTCCACCTGAAGGCCACCCGCAACACGGTGCCGGTCCCGCGCCACTGGTGCTTCAAGAGGAAGTACCTGCAGGGCAAGAGGGGCATCGAGAAGCCCCCCTTCGAGCTGCCCGAGTTCATCAAGAGGACGGGCATCCAGGAGATGAGGGAGGCCCTGCAGGAGAAGGTAAGGGGTTCGCGTTTGGATGTATGGACCACCAGGGTAGATGAATAATGAACCCATTCAGGACCCGAGACTGCATTTTTTTGTTCTGGCGATGGTGTTTTGGTGGTCTAAGCATTATGTTATGCTTTACCTATTAAAGAATATCAGATCTAAAAGCTCACCGGCATGCCATGCTTGTAGGTCTGATATATTTTTTTTTTTCAAAAATCATGAAAATGATGGACAAATCTTTGAATGTATTTTTTCAGAGGTAAACTTTTTTTTTACTCAAATCTTTGCTTCTGGGGGATCCCTGGAACTTGTTTTTAGGTGATGGTCTGCAGCCAAATATAGATAATTCTGGGGCATGAAATATGTTGAGCATCACTGGCACAGAAACCTTTTTTTCCCTCTCAGAAAAAAAAAATAGAATCTAGTGTCAGAAACTTGAATGTCAAAAACTAGAGTCTAGAATCGAAAACGAAAACCCTACCGTCAGAAACTAGAATCTAGTGTCAGAACCCAGAATCTAGTGTCAGAAACCAGAGTCGAGTGTCAGAAACTAGAAAATTTAGTGTCAGAAACTAGAATTTACAGTTCATTGACACACTTCGGCTCAGAATAAGATTGACCATAGACCATTTATTGCAAAGCTTTTGCATGTTTGTATGGCGGCATGGCTCTTGCTCATGTGATATCAGACGATCTATGAACTGAGTCATAGGTCTGATATCACATTTGATATCTCCGATTATCTGTGCATCAAGACACAGCTTGACATATCAACAACCCCCCTGAGCAGAGCCAAGGTACAGTAAAATACAAGACATTAACACATGAGCATTGTATCCAGTGCAGACTGACATGAGACATTACAACATTTATCCAAAAATGCATGAACTACATGAATACAGAAAATACCATAGTCCACAGTAAACATGGATACCATAACAGAATTAGATACCACAATAGTTACAACCCTTAAATCATGATTAATCAGAGACTCATGTACTCTGAACTGGTGCCACAGGGAGGAGGCCGGGGAGGGGGAGGAAATTTGAACACATCTGATCAACAGGACAGAGTCAGCTTAGCAGGGAGAGAGAGAGAGATAGGAGAGAGAGACTGCTTATATAGAGCACATGATTGAATGTGGGTGTGACTGACTAGCTGACAGCCAATGACAGTGAGGGGAGTTGACATGGGGACAGCCAATGAGAGTGAGGGGAGTTGACATGGAGAGACTGCAGATTTAAAGGAATAGAATGAATTACTGATTGAAAATAAGGGGAATTAAATAAACATTCTGCCCTCCGTGCCTCAATGAACTGACGCTTCGCTGGATTTCATTGACACACTTCGGCTCAGAATAAGATTGACCATAGACCATTTATTGCAAAGCTTTTGCATGTTTGTATGGCGGCATGGCTCTTGCTCATGTGATATCAGACGATCTATGAACTGAGTCATAGGTCTGATATCACATTTGATATCTCCGATTATCTGTGCATCAAGACACAGCTTGAGATATCAACAACCCCCCCCCCCCAACACACGCTCACGGCAGTGAGCCAACATTGGAGCCACAACTAACTTAGCTATATGGGAATGGAAGGATAGTCAGTGAAAGCACCGCGGCGGCATGGTGCAATTTCATTTAAACGAACCCCATAATAAGACGGGGAAGGCACGACCACGTAACCTTGATTTAAATGAAACATCCTACATGAAATTAACTATGTGAATTTCCATTACAAACCACTTGGAGCAACCGGGACCTTCTCATCCATTGCCAATATTCTGCACGGCAGCGACGAATAGATGAACATGTGGCATGCAACAGAAATATCCTATAAATTGACATTTAATTATGTGAATTTCAATCATAGATGGCCGCTGACCACACCATGAAAGAAATATACTATACTAGTGTACTAATTATGTGTAAATCCTTCTACATGCAAGTCACTGGTTCCAGGTAGTGACCTGACATAGAAGGATATATCCTATTTAGTGAGAAGCTGAACTAGCCGCCATACCAACTAGATGTGACAGGGCACGCCAAACCAAACCCCACCGACCCGCGCTCCGGCAAGAATCAGATGACCATAGACCATTGTTGCAAAGCTCTTGCATGATTGTATGGCGGCATGGCTCCGCTCATGCGATATCAGACGATCTATGCACTGAGTCATAGGTCTGATATCGCATTTGATATCTCCGATTATCTGCACACCAAGGCACAGCTCTGATATCAACAACCCCCCCCAACACACGCTCACGGCAGTGAGCCACCTGGAGCCATGCAACGGGTGCGACTATATGAGAGTGGAGTGTTAGTCAGTTGAATGCACCGCAAGATGCAATTCCATTTAAATCCCCGCATTAAGCGCGCGCAAAATGCGACCCTCATTATGGAAAAAATACCTCTGGGACTGGGTGATGAGGAAGGCACGGCCCACGTAACCTTGATTTAAATGAAATATTCTACATGGATTTAGCTTATGTGAGCATTTCCGAAACATGCCATTAATGCAACCTGGCCCTCACATCCAATACCAAATCTGAGCCGCAGTACCAATTAGATTAACTGGAAGCAATTAAGAGGGCTGATGCAACGGAAATATACTATAAAATGTGAAATAACTATGTGAATGAATTTCGATCATAAGGAAGTTAAGGAGCTACTGGAACCGGAGCAGTCAGATCCTGATATGAACGAAATATACTAACTGATTGAGCTAGCCATGTGTAATTCCCTCCCCTGCACCATAGAAGGAATATCCTATTTAGTGGGACCGAACTAACCGCCATACCATCATGAGCTTTTGACCGGGGCAAATGAACGACAGTCCCCCCCCCCTCCAAGGGTGAACTAACCAGGAGTCTAGTAAACCAAGAGTCGAACCACCATGGTACACCAAATCGTCTGAGAATGAAATATACCACCACAAATCATAATGCACATCGCTGATGAGGTGTAACCACTACTGAATACAATAGTTAACATAAACACACAAGCTTTATCTGAAGACACACATCCGCATTTAGCAGATACAACTCCAGCAGCAGGTGTCCAACACGGCTTCAGTGTAGATCCTTGGACACGGGACCCCACTGAAATTGCTGCACCGATCCAAGTGAGGACTGGGCTCATCACCTGGCAGCAGACCAAAACTCGACATGGCACGTTATGTAGAGCTCCCTTCCAGAGTGACACCGTTGTGCTGGACATGGGACATAGAAGAGATGGGAGAGAACGCGGCATCAGATCTTAAATGAATAAGATATACCAAAAGAATGCTCAGAACAACCACCGATGCGGCATGCAAGCAGCCTTGACACCTGGAATATGACAATGTGATCCACAAAGCCCTATGGACAATTAGTAACCCGCTTACATCCCCCTGGCCTGATGTGAGCTGATTAAAACGTATACCTTATGCCTACTCAAGACGTGTATGTGAACGAATGTGGTGTAATCTCAGTTGCACTGTGAGAGAGGGTGACTGGTAACGACATTTGGGCAAGATAAGGTTCAATCGAATGAGCCACCCGGACCCTTATATAATCAAACAATGGCATTTAGGTGTAAAAGGGTCACCAGAAATGTCGGCCCAAATAAAAGTCGGACCAGCCGAAATGTTGCGACATTGAGGGGTCAGAAACTGCGCGGGAAGGCTGTTTCAGCCTGAAAGAGGGACAAACTGGAGTTTGAAATACATTGTTTTCAACGATGGCGGTGCAAATAAGAGCAATGTAAACATCTGTTATAAAGCATTGCACAGTGACAACTAAAGTCTCTAATGTCTAGGCTGTAGGCCTACTAGTAGTACTATAAAACGTTCTAAAATAAAACAATGTATGTATAATCATCAAAGCTGGGTTGTTAATGTGTATGCTGTAGTAAATGACGTAAAATAAAGGGATTTATGAACATCAGGCTGTTGCCTGATGTTTTTACTATATCCTATAGTATTACAAAACAATCTAAAATAAAGATAATATGAAGTCTATGTAGGAGAGCCGCCATTGGAATGATCCCATTTAGTGATCAGGGTTTGCGACAGCGTAACTCTGTCTATACTCAGGGTCCAACTTTGCGGCGGCCCAACTTCTCCGTACCCCATTGTAAAAGTATGAGTGCAGGAGAAGACACTGAGCTCGAGGAAATGAGCTGTTGAGCCATTAATGCAAGGTTAAAGTGATAAGTCATCACTTATGTGATTGTACAGTTCCAATCAGTGGCACACCCTGACTCAGTAGACTTGACCAGATTGAGTTGATGCAGAAACAGTTGGATAATGGATAACCTGCCTCTGGCCTCAGAAGTAGATCCAGGTGAACCACCAAGGTGTGCTTGAGCATGGTCGGCAATGATGCGGGACCAGGATCAGACGAAGTCTGGCGGCAATGCAAGAGGACCTTGCAGTAACCACGATAGGCAGGAAATCCACGCTGAATCACCATGGAGGGCTACGAGAAGAACTTGCAGCAACCGTGATGGGCAGAAGGACAACCACGCTGGATCACCATAGAGGGCGGGATCTCGATCATGAAACAGAAACAGAAGCAGTAAGAGTTCGAGCAGTGAGATCTTCAAAATGCCAATCTGAAGATAAAATAAGAGTTGATTTGGCACCTAGGAATCCGCTTCCTCCCACTGAGCCAAGACACTGAACACCACAGCAATGCTTAATGCCATCCACTGCGCCATAAAAACGCACCCCACTGAAGCAACACCACAACTCACAAGCTTTTGACCCCCAAAACTAGACTATGTGATCTCCTTCCAGAATGCCCTGACTGAATAGTTAACTTCTAGATTCAGAGTCTTCTAGGTTAAAAGTCACCATGGAAACAGCTACGCTTTACCCAACCCCCCCGAAATGTATAAACATGATTCAGGTCTTATGATCACGACGAAATGAAGCTTAGCCCCCGGAACAACCAGAATACAGTATAGTAAAACACATAAATATGACGTACTGATCATCATGGAAAAACTTGATCTGCAGTATAATTACAAGTCAAATTAGGACAACGCCTTCTTCTGAAACAGATTCAATGAGCAACAATCCACAATAAAATGTCACCTTAGCAACATGGCTATAGATATTAGGGTTGAGACTAGTGCCCTTATAAGTACAACTGCAGTACCATCCAGAAGCCACAAGAATTACTAATTCAATGGAAAGTTGGGATGGGGAGAACGGGACCATATAATATGCATAAAATGTCCCTATGCCACACAATTGAAATGGTGGGCATAGACATTCCCAGAGAGGAATGATACGCCTCGACCACAGGGCAAATTATCCTAATGATTGGTCCACATAGGGTAAACTTTAGCTCTGACTGAGCATTGGGAGACATCAGCCATATATCCATATCATAGACTGGATATGTATACTTGAAATATGCTTATTTTCCCATCTGAATGACAAGTAGAGCTTAAACAACTGGACCAGTGACATAAGAAAACAGTTGCCTAGAAATAAATTCAAGGATGGTCTGAATTATGAGATTATATTTATAAAGTAAAAGTTATTTACAAATGTGGCCAATAGCCAACAGTGTTAGCATCCGGCTACTGCAACCACCATGTGGCCCTGAGCAGACAGTTAGCATTTGGCTATGCTACTCAAACAACACCATGTGGCCAATGGCAGTCAGTACTTTATACTCAACAGCATGGTGCAAGTTGCAACACAACATGAATCTCAAAACTCCTAGTCAAACGCATGAATATGGAGGACCGGCTGCCTGTACAGAAGGGAGCTTCCTATCATCTTACCATAATGGGAACTTAGGAACACCACTAGAACAAAAGATTTGCCCTGACTGAGTGTGACATTACAGATCCCCCAGAAACACTTATAGTATATGCTACTTGCTTCTGACCAATCAAAGACTGGGACCTGGGCCTGCATACATGTTAATTTCATTTCCCATGAAAGAACCTATACCAAGGAACTTATACTATCCCACCAACAACTAACATTAAGCTACCTTTGTCTGTAATCCCATTGGCAAGTAAAATAAAACTTCAGTCCTCCTAATGCAGTTAGTTAGGTTGCATAGACTACAGTACCCATGATGCATGTGAGAGACTTCCTGGATTTCCCCACATGGCAAACAAACAATTACCCTGAAGATGCTAATGATATCTAACCAGTTATTGATCAGACAATGACAAAATCAATCACATATTTAGAACAAGGGCATCACCTGGCATAATAGGTCCTTGAAGAGAAACAGGAATCACTGATTGATGGGCTGGGATGCAAAACAATCCATGATGAGTAGTAAGATGACAAGAAAACCAGGATACATTGTGGATTTAGGCAGCCAGACTCCCAACCAACAACTACTCATCAGAAAGACAACTCAGAAACCAATCCAAGGCTACTGGTGAGTTACACATGTGGTGAAAGATTAGCATGAAGAGCACAGACCAACCAAATTTGAACACATCTGATCAACAGGACAGAGTCAGCTTAGCAGGGAGAGAGAGAGAGATAGGAGAGAGAGACTGCTTATATAGAGCACATGATTGAATGTGGGTGTGACTGACTAGCTGACAGCCAATGACAGTGAGGGGAGTTGACATGGGGACAGCCAATGAGAGTGAGGGGAGTTGACATGGAGAGACTGCAGATTTAAAGGAATAGAATGAATTACTGATTGAAAATAAGGGGAATTAAATAAACATTCTGCCCTCCGTGCCTCAATGAACTGACGCTTCGCTGGATTAGTGTGTGTCTATTACCAATCCTGTAGTACCGTTTTCAGACAGCAGGTGGAGGTGACGGTCTGTTTCTGAGACAGTCTAATCTACTTTGTTTGTTCTCTTTCCTAACAATTTCCAGTTTAGACATTTTAACCATTCTGTACTGCACTTGTGTTGTTTTCAACTTTCATTGAGAAATAGCAGGCGTTCGCGGCTCATATGAGCCGTTTTTGGGGAGAATGTGAGATTGTGTAACAGACGTGATCTTTGCGTTGTGTTGTATTGGATTGGAAGAACCACAGACCAGGATCAGCAGTGAGTGGATTTAATCTGGCGAAACAGACAATGCTACAGTCACTGCTCTGTTCTTCAAAGTGCTTCACATGAACATTTCTGTAAATGAACAGATGCAGTACAATGAAAATGTAGTCTGTATTCTAACACATCTGGGATATATATATATATATATATATATATATATATATATATATATATATATATATATATATATATATATATATATATATATATATTACATGAAAATAAAGACAAAGACAAACAATGAAAATAATCTACACAGTAAAAGAAACACAACCTACCGCTTTCATAGCGTAGTTGAACTAGGAAGTACAATAGGTGTATTTCCGTTAAAGGCACCCAGTGAGAGACTCTTAAAGTGACAGAATACTGACAATACCATATAGCAGGGGTGGGCAATTATTTTTCCCAAGTGGCCAAATGAGTTACATGAAATATTGTGGAGGGCCAAGACTAAAGGCTGAACTAAAGTCTGCATAATAATAATTTAATTTCAATATCAAAGTAAGAGTAAGACCAACCATTTTGACACCAGGGCCCTCTATTTATTCATTATTTGAGCCACAGAGCCACCATTTGATGACATTTTAGCCCCACAGACCCCAGAACTAAAGATTTCTTTTGCTTTTGTCCACAATTCCAGGCTGGATTTGGGAAACCACAACAGTCAAACATACAGATCAAAATGACCATTAATCTTCTACATTCTCTAGTTGTGTAGACTAATTCAGATGGTGAATATTTTAACTCTCAAAGAGTTACAGCTAGTTAGCCAACTTTCCATATTTAACTGTAACTCTCTCAATGACCACTGGTGGTCCCCGGACCACGGGTTGAAAACCATGGTACCCTATCATGGGCCGGTCAGTCGGTCAAAGGGCCACATTTGGCCCCCGGGCCGCATAATGCCCAGGTATGCCATATAGTGTTGGGGCAAGTGGAAGCATCCATATTACTCATGTTACAATTGCAGCACAAATCTTACAGAATGCTCTTTCAGAGCGAATGTTTTGTAGAATCTGCAGTGTCAGTGACATCAGGCGTTTCCTGGTTCCACAGGAGGACGCCAAGACCATGAAGACCAAGATGAGGGAGAAGGTCCGACCCAAGATGGGGAAGATCGACATCGACTACCAGAAGCTCCACGACGCCTTCTTCAAGTGGCAGATGAAACCCAAGCTCTCCATCCACGGAGATCTGTACTACGAGGTTTCTGTCGCCTTTTTGTCTTTCGTTCTATTGCAGGGGTTTTCAACCTTTTTTTACTCCAGGGACCACCATTTATTCAGCATTTGAGCCACGGACCACCATTTGATGACATTTCCACACCAAAGACCTAAAATTAAATAATTCTTTTGGATTTGCCCACAATTCCAGGCTGGACTTTGCAAACAAAACAGTGTAGACTTCTTAATTAAGTGGCGCTAATTCAGATGATGAATATTTTAACTCTTGAGAGTGTGAAAATGAAACCAAATGGACCCGCAAGGGTCCATTTGGTTTCATTTTTACATTCTCAAGAGTTACATCTGGTTACCCAACCTTCCATCATTTAGCCTGGGGACCACCTGGAACCCTCTCAAGGACCACTGGTGGTCCCCGGACCACCTGTTGAAAACCCCTGTTCTATTGCTGTTAGTGTGGCACTCGACCTTGGTGTCTGAGGTGTAGAATACGTGGTACACATGCTGATGAAAAACCCTCTCTATGTCTTGTAGGGTAAAGAGTTTGAGACCCGTTTGAAAGAGAAGAAGCCAGGAGATCTTTCTGACGAGCTCCGTATCGCGTTGGGCATGCCTGTCGGACCTGTAAGTAACCGCTCACACAAACACACACACATCCCCTCACAGATGGGCCAGTACAGGGGTTGACACTAAGGTCTCGGAGGCACTTGCCCATCGGGCAAGTGCAAGTCAGGTTCTACTTGCCCTCAGCTCATGGTCACTTGCCCCCAAAAATATATTGTAGGTTTTACAAATGTAACTCTTGAGAACGTAAAAATGAAACCAAATGGACCCTTGCGGGTCCATTTGGTTTCATTTTTACACTCTCAAGAGTTAAAATTCATCATCTTAATTAGCCCAGGTCGCAATGACCACCTTCAAGACAAATTTATCTTGTGTTGTGTTATAGTGCACTATAGTTGCACACTTGCCCGATCGGGCAACCAGGTAGCAGTCTTCACTTGCCCCACCATTTTTTTTACTTGCCCCGGGCAAGTGTTAGTGTCAAGCCCTGTTGTGCATCACATTCACTCGCGCACACACACACACACACACACACACACACACACACACACACTAATGCACAGATGACAGGCGACCAACCTGGCACTCCAGGAGCAGTTAGGGGTTCAGTGTCTGCTTGCCCAAGGGCACATAGACACTAACTTTGATGGAACCCAGGGATACCTCACAGCAGTTTTCCCCTCTGGGCCACTGACTCTACCTACCCCCGAGCCCACTGCCACCCACACAGACAGACAGTCATATCGTAAGAGGCTGCGTTTGGCAGAGCCAGGGGCGGATCTAGGCATGGACATGGGGGGGCAATGCCCCCCTAAATGCCCAGTCTGCCCCACCAAACACGATGTCATGCAAAACAACCCAAGATATTTCAAATTAAAGTGCTTATATTTAAAATGATTTGAAACACTAATACTACTGCTACTAACTAACTACAGCTGTGTCACCACTAAACCAACAGCATTTCATCATTGAAAACAGAAAGCCAGACCTTTAGCTTTATGCATGCTGCGTGTCTGTTGCAACTTCAACAACAACTGATGTTATTATTGATGCTTTACTTGCCTAATAAAAGTCCTGTATTCCGAAAATGGTATGGGTACCATTTTCTCCTGCCCCCCCCCCCCCCCTAATTGAGAAGTGTTACATCCGCCCCTGTGCAGAACGAGTGATTTATGCACACATAAAAGAGATCACTACACACTGTGTTGGATCACAGTGCTGCTGAGAGTGGGAGGAGGTGTGGAAGATGTTGGGAGTGTGTGTGTGTGTGTGTGTGTGTGTGTGTGTGTGTGTGTGTGTGTGTGTGTGTGTGTGTGTGTGTGTGTGTGTGTGTGTGTGTGTGTGTGTGTGTGTGTGTGTGTGTGTGTGTGTGTGTGTGTGTGTGTGTGTGTGTGTGTGTGTGTGTGTGTGCAGGGGCGGATTGGCCATCTGGAGTACAGGGAGTTTTCCCGGTGGCCTGCGCCACCTAGTGGCCTGGACAAGATCCAAAATGCACTAGTGGCACTTCCAAAATGCACTAGAATGTGCTAGATGCTCGCCTGGAACATACAGATCAAAATGACCATTAATCTTCTACATTCTCTAGTTGTGTAGACTAAGTTGGGCTAATTCACATGATTAATTGAATATTTTAACTCTTAAGGGTGTAAGAATGAAACCAAATGGACCCGCAAGGGTCCATTTGGTTTCATTTTTACACCCTCAAAGAGTTACATATGGTTAACCAGCTGCCTCCCCCAGGGTGGCCTGGCAAAAGCAAAATTGTCCCGGTGGGAAAATATGTGCCAATCCGCCCGTGTGTGTGCGTGTGTGTGCGTGTGTGTATGTGTGTGTGTGTGTGTGTGTGTGTGCGTGCATGCGTGTGCTCCTGTGCGCAGCAATGTAGACATTGTCAGTGTGTGAACCCTTACAAAACAAATATGATGAATTGCAGTCGGGTTGAGCATAGCGTTTGCATATATTACCTGCTCCAGTAAAGCGTTGCCCTACCTTTAAAACCTTCTTAACAACCACATTCAATATTCTATACTGTACTCCACCGCATAATTATGTTGGCTGTCGTCCTTGTTCAGCCTCTGGCAAAAAAGAACCCTCTAAAATATTAGCTGCATTTTATTCAAGCCAATTTCAGCAGTTACGCAGTATGGCTGGGATTTTCTCTCTCAGTCAGTCACTGCCCTTCAGCGTTTTCTGTGACTTTCACTTCTATCAGAGCTTGATTTAGTTTGATTCCGATCGATTTTGTCAGCTAAAACAGTGGTTTTCAACCTTTTTCATACCAGGGCCCACCATTTATTTAGCATTTGAGCAGAGCACGGAGGACCACATTTTAGCCCCAGAGACCCCAAAACTAGAGATTTCCTTTGCTTCTGTCCATGACCATTAATCTTCTAGTTGTGTAGATTCACATGATGAATATTTTAACTCTTGAGAGCGTAAAAATGAAACCAAATGACGAACCAAATGAAGAGTTACATCTGGTAAAACAACTTAGCTGGGGGACCACCTGGAACCCTCTCAGGGACCACTGGTGGTCCCCGGACCACCTGTTGAAAACCCCTGATCTAAAACAATTACAAAGTGTGTTTTGACTACCTTTTTTCACTGAAAACTAAATCTAAATTATTGATGAACAAGACTGATATACTGGCAATTCAACTGCCGTCAAACACAGTGTTTGGTGTGATCTGAGTGGTGCCATCTGTCTACTTGGTACTGGTGACACACATCCCTTGTTGATATGCTAAACATAGTGAGAGGTGTACATAGGGACACAATGTCAGGCCCTAGAGTGGTTGCACCATTCAAAAAAACTAGACTAAAATGTTAAAGGAAGGACTAGTGGAGAAGAGGTCCAGTTTGCGCCTGGAACACTTTTCGCAACAATGTCAACATTCAACAATGTTGATAATGGTAATGGGAGGGATTGCGTCAATCACTTATTGTTGCCAATGTTGTTGTTGTTTTTTTCCTTCTCCAGAACTCCCACAAGGTTCCCCCTCCCTGGCTCATCGCTATGCAGAGATACGGACCCCCTCCCTCCTACCCCAACCTCAAGATCCCCGGACTCAACTCCCCAATTCCAGAGGTAAGACGGAGAGATGTGATGACTGCTATTGAGCACTATTCAGCAGTGTTGTTGTAGTGGTACATTTTGAAGTGGAGGGACTCCTCTTAAAGAGGAATTCCACCCATTTTATTTATTTATTTATTTTATGAGAGTGTACAAATGTGCCATTTGTACAAAAAGGAAACTCATTAACATGGTGAAATACATCTTGATGATGTCATCAAGATGTATTTCACCATGCTAATGATTTTTTTTTTCAGACCTCCATTTCTAGGAAGCACAGAATGGGGGGGGGACTTTATCATGTCCACAAACATCTCTAAGGCGTATTAATGACATAGTAAAATATTGAAAATGAGTGGGATTCCTTTTTAAGACATGTGCATGCACACTTGGATTTGCATGTGCATTTGTGTGCACCTGCGCAACACACAGACACGCTATTAAAACAAGTATAGCATATTGAGAAAGATTGTTTATAATGCCTGATTGTATCCATGAAAGTAAATGACAAGACAAAAAAAACATAGGCCTACTTTTGCCCCATGAATATTTTAGATGTGAGAAGTGGTGGGTGCCGTCCCCCCGCGTCCCCTCTCCACTACACCTCTGTATATAAAATATTTTAGATGTGAGAAGTGAGTATCTCTTGGTCGCTCCGTCTGCTTGCGCACAAGTAGGCCATGGTGTGGGGAAATCCCACTGGGTGTGTTTGTATGTATTCTGATGATGCTGTCCCGTTTCAGAGCTGTACGTTCGGCTACCACGCTGGAGGCTGGGGGAAACCTCCTGTAGACGAGATGGGGAAACCTCTGTACGGAGACGTGTTTGGAACCAACGCCGGAGACTTCCAGGTAAAACCACTTGGAAAACCATACTAGACCATTCTAGACCAGTGGTTTTCAACCTTTTTTCATTCATAACAGGGCCCACTATTTAGTCTGCGTTTTTAGCCACGGAGCACCACCATTTGATGTTGAGTTTAGTCCCTCGGACTAGTCTTGGGCGGTATTGATTTTTTAATATCGGTATTGATAATGTCTTAATTAGCTCGATATTCGATATTACCGGTATTGACGGCAATCAGAGTTGGAACGCTCCACCAGTCACCTAGTTCTCAGAATTTGCAACTTTGAGGGGTCAGAAACTGAGCGCTCTGCTGTTAAAGCAGCCTAAATAGGGAAAAACTGGAGTTGGAAATACATTGTTTCCAAAAAGCCTAGCCCAAATAAGGGCTAGTTTAGGCATGTGTGTAACATGAAAATTGTTTTTATAGTTACAATTAAGTCTCATTGCTCATATTTTAATAGAATACAGTATAATGTCGGTATTTGACGATATTCGGTATTCGATATTTTCCACAGACCCAACGATATTACTCGGTATTGATTTCCAATATCGCGATAAACGGTAATACCGGTATATTGCCCAAGACTACCTCGGACCCAAAACTACGAATTTTCAAGTTTGCGTCCACAATTTAGGAGAGATGACTAGCCAAACGTTGGTCAAAAATAAAAAATCTTCTACATTTTCTAAATGTGTACATTCTTGAAAATGAAGTAGTTCAAATGGTTAAATATAATTTAACTCTTGAGAGCGTAACATGATCTCAATGATGATGTAAAATGATCTCATTTTACGGTTTCAAGAGTTACAGATCTATAAGGATCCATTCGGTTACCAACTGCCCATCATTTAGGTGGGGACCACCTGGAATCCTCTCAGGGACCACTGGTTGAAAACCACCGTTCTAGACAACTGCACTTCTCAAGCCATTCCATGCTTGGTTTCATGTTTACACTCTCTCTCAAAAAGTTAAAACATTCATCATATGAATCAACCCAACTCTACAGTATACAACTAGAGAATGTAAAAGATTAATGGTCATTTTGATCTGTATGTTTGACTGTTTTGTTTCCACAAATGCAGCCTGAAATTGTAGACAATCAAATATTCATTACAATAAATATTTAGTTTTCGCCATCTATGCGGCTAAAATGCCTCAAATAGTGGGCCATGGTATGAAAGACGTTGAGAAAACCACTGCTTTAGATCCAGCCCTGGCTGCTTTCATGATCTGGAAAGGGCTGTTGTTTTACGGGTAAAAAAAAGGGCAGCTGAAGGTCCCTTTGATGTGTCTGCGTGTGTGTGACCCTGACGTTCTCCTGGTGGTCCTCCAGGCCAAAGCGGAGGAGGAGGAGGTGGACCACACGCCCTGGGGGGAACTGGAACCGTCGGACGAGGAGTCGTCAGAGGAGGAAGAGGAGGACGAGAGCGACGAGGAGAAGCCGGACGAGACGGGGTTCTTCACACCGGCAGACAGGTAATACCCCCCCCGTTCAGGGGCGGATATAGGCATGGGTATGGAGGGGCAATGACCCCTAAATGCCCAGACTGCCCCACCATCTTTATTTTCGAGGCTTATAATAATTTTTCGAGTCAAGTCTATGAGAGGAAAACGAATGAGGAATTTATTTCTGGTACACGGGGGGCGTCACGAGACGGGCAGGACTGCTCTATTAGTGTCAAGCTGGGGGTCCTTGACATGGAAATGTTTAGGGACCGCTGCTCATTACCGAATGGCCCAACCATGGGAAAAGTGTCGCAAGTCATTGGCCTGCAGTGGGTGAAATATATGCAGCGTTCATTTTGTCAACATTTAAATGTTGGGCAAATATTTGCCGTAGCTAAAGAGGCATATTTGGCGCTGGGTCTGAAACCAGGAGTTAGGAAACATGCTAATGTGGTCACAGATTAGCATAACTTACCATGTAATTTAGAGGTTCAAACACTGTAGATTGGAGCACATTTATCCTCATTAGCATTTAGACTGGGCGGAGGAAAAAAGGTGGTTCAGTCTTTGATGGGTTCATTGTGTAAGTTTCTGTGTGCCTTTCTAGGTGTGTCTTGTGTTTGCCTGTGTGTCAGGGGCGGATTGGCCATCTGGAGTGCAGGGAGTTTTCCCGGTGGCCTGCGCCACCTAGTGGCCTGGACAAGATCCAAAATGCACTAGTGGCACTTCCAAAATGCACTAGAATGCGCTAGATGCTCGCCTGGAACATACAGATCAAAATGACCATTAATCTTCTACATTCTCTAGTTGTGTAGAATAAGTTGGGCTAATTCACATGATGAATATTTTAACTCTTGAGGGTGTAAAAATGAAACCAAATGGACCCGCAAGGGTCCATTTGGTTTCATTTTTACGCTCTCAAAGAGTTACATCTGGTTAACCAGCTGCCTCCGCCCCCAGGGTGGCCTGGCAAAGGCAAAATTGTCCCGGTGGGAAAATATGTGCCAATCCGCCCCTGCTGTGTGTAGTACGTAATGTTTTTTTTTTCCCCCACCGTGTGTATCCATTATCTACTGCAGTGGTTCTCAACCTTTTTGATACCAGGGCCCACTATTTATTCAGAATTTGAGCCACGGAGAACCACCGTTTGATGACATTTTCAGCCCCACACAGACCCCCAAAACTAAAGATTTCCGTTAGTGTTGTCCTCAATTCCAGGATGGATTTGTGGGAAACAAAACAGCCAAACATACAGATCAAAATGGCCATTTATCTTCTACGTTCTGTAGTTGTATAGACTTGGGTTAATTCACATGATGAATATTTTAACCCTATGGGCTGAGAAATCTTTAAACGTGAATAACTACTGGATCTAAATCTAATGCTTAAAATTCTAATTAAAGCGATCATTTTTGACGACCCATCGTGGCCTTGCCGTTAGTCGCATTAGGAATAGTATTACCTCTTTAGAGTTTGGGTTTTTCATTCAAGATGTCATTAGTTAGTGCTGTCGCCTCACAGCTAGAAGGTCCTGGGTTCGATTCCCGCTAGGGGCGCCGCTGTGGGTGCTGGTGCCATGTCTGCTCCTCCGCGTCATCAGTGCCCGTACCCGAGTTGGGGTTGGTGAAAGGGCCTTTCTGTGTGGAGTTTGCACGTTTTTCCTGTGTCAGCTACGGTAGATACCCTCACAAAAACATACAGTAATCCTGGGCTCTAGACTGCCTCTCCCTGGCCAGCCGGGGCGCCTGATGGAGGGGACAGGAACTGGTTGGAATAACGTATTCCTGTCAGGTGAAAACAAGGCAGCTTGGACTCCTCATGCATTGAAAGAAGCATGAGGCCAGTCCGCTGCCTCCCCAGGTTGGCGGAGGGTGTGTAGAGCCCAGGAGCACAGTGGAAATTGGCACTGGGTGAAAATGTCTAATCTGTTTCAGTTACTTTAAGTTATTTATCTTTCTGCTACAAGAGATAGACTTTAATAGAGGTTTAACTCGTTGGCTAGTTGGCCCTAGGGGCATACATCCCAACGTGTACGCATTTCTCGTATCAGATACGTGTTTTTACCTCATACTACGCTGCTACGATTAATCACTTAAAAATACGCAAAGAGCGCAACCAAACTCAAACTCCGTTCACTTAATGGGGCCAGTCCAATGGCGACTTTGCTACGTCGTAAACAATGTATTTCAACTCCAGTTTGTCCCTATTCAGGCTGCATGAAGAGCAGCTCCAGCGCTCAGTGTCTGACCCCCCAATGTCGCATCTCTGACACTACATGGCTCTGCCCCGACTGGCCAATCACACCGTGTCTTGTGGATACATTAGCCGTTGTAGCCCATAGAGTAACATAGAGACCACATCTGGTCTCTATGTTGTGGGTGGAAGGGAAAATCAGAATACGTCTCTTCTATGTTTTGTTACTCTATGTTGTAGCCAAACAGAACAGAGTGCATATGCTCTGAGTGCGTCCTCCCATGCAGTTCGCTAGGCTATTACTGACACGTTCATCTTCTAACTTAGCCAGACTCTCGTCAAAATGTCAAAGAAGAAAGCGCCATTAAGGAATTATTTTTGTGAACTAAACGGGGACGGGGCGCCGAGTCTCTCCGATCCAGAGGTCTCTTTGGTCGGGGAGGCACGGCATGTACTCCCCTTGGCGAACGCAGCGACTGCGAGATGTGCTAAATGGGCTATGCCGCTAGCATCCAAATCTAGTCGATAAAACTGCATTTTCATACAGGGATAAAGGATTTCGGTCAGCCAGCTTTTGATAAGCACGAGAAAAGCAAAAGAACTTCAAGATAGTTGAAACAATAAATAACGATCGTGTGTGTGTGTGTGCGCGCGCGCGTGTGGGGGAGAGAGAACCCACGTTGACTTGTCTATAGCTGAAAGCCAGGGGAATTCCACCAAAAAAAGGGAATTCCACCCATTTCCAACATATTACTATGTCGTTAAATACACCTGATTGATGTTGTGTTGTGTGGTTCCCCCATTCTGTCTCCTAGAAATGGAGAAATTAACATGGTGAAACCTATTTTACCATGTTAATATTTTTTCTTTTAGGGCCTTTTTCCTGAGTGTGTACAAATGGAATAGGTACATTTGGACACAAAGGTGTGTGTGTGTGTGTGTGTGTGTGTGTGTGTGTGTGTGTGTGTGTGTGTGTGTGTGTGTGTGTGTGTGTGTGTGTGTGTGTGTGTGTGTGTGTGTGTGTGTGTGTGTGTGTGTGTGTGTGTGTGTGTGGATAGAGATATAGTTTGGAAAGGCTCAGGATTTTTTTGCTTTAATCCCTGTTATTAGCACGTTGGTCCAAAACCCTTAACAATACTTTAAGAAATTCTCCTTATTTAACAGCATTTGATAACTTTACTGCTGCAGGTGGATATGCTGTTTGGCTAAAACACTATTCATTAGGGTTTTAGTCAGTAACATTTTCTCATGCTATTACAGCTGATTTAATAGTATTGAATCAGTGTCATGGATTTCAATGTTTGGGGGCACCCAACTTCTATTGGGCTAAAATCTACTGAAACATACCTCCATGATAAGTGAGAATGTGAAGTTAATATAGGCATACAAATGTGCCTTGCAATGTGCGCTGCACTGCCGTGCTGCCGCGCTGTCGGGCCGCTGCGCCGCCGCGCCGCGGTAATTTGCTACTCCAAAACATTTTCAAATGTTGGCATGTATGTAGGGGCCACATTTTGTTCGTACCTTCGTCATTCTACGATGCACATTTCCACGGAAACTGAGCATGCGTGTTCTCTTTTGGTGGAGGAAACTCTAGATTGACACGTTTGAACACTAACGAAGCAGCGCTAATCATCATGAGGTTGTGGAATGAGCATTCGTTGGTGTTCTATTTGTTTTGGGATGCCTGCCGCTTGCCTCTGCCTGTCTTGCTTCATGCAGCCTGATAACTTAACTGCGTTCCTTCCTTCCAGTGGTCTGATCACACCAGGAGGCTTCTCGTCCGTTCCTGCCGGCATGGAGACTCCAGAGCTGATTGAGCTGAGGAAAAAGAAGATTGAGGAAGCCATGGATGGGTGAGTTCCATGCCTGGTCATCATACTGTAGACTAATAACCCCACCTGTGTAGCGGTTAGAGCCCTCTGTGCGGTTAGGTCCGTGGGTTTGAACCCTGGCCCGGGGAGACCCGGGGCTGATGATGATATCTTGCGATACTAAAAGTAATATTATTATGGTATAGTAGGGCTACCCACTGTAGAGAGTTTGTGCATGCGCACATCACTTAAAATCACTGAAAGTGCTGTTGAATGCTTGTAGTGTACATGCCACGATTTGATTAGAAATCAACGGGTGAATTCCACCCATTTCCATTTTTTTTTCTGAGAGCGTACAAATGGAACCAAATGAACCCTAACGGGTTCATTTGGTTCCATTTGTACGCTCTCAGAAAAAAGAAGCGTCTAAAGAAATCTGTTAACATGGTGAGAATGCATCTTGGTGATGTCATCAAGATTTTTCAACCATGTTAGTGGTTTTCTTCAGACCTCCATTTCTTTGGAACACAGAATGGGGGGGGGACTTTTTTATCATGTCCACCCAGCACCTCGAAGGTACATCAATGACATAGTAAAAAGCTAGCTTCAAAAGCGTACAGAAATAAACAAATAAGACATTAGAAGAAGTAGCCAGCTAGCAAGTTACTGTATGTTTGATCTATTTGACTATCCAGCGCTTGTGTGTGGAATTTAGTTTAGTAAAAATAATATAATAATAATAATAATAAATAATAATAAACTTTATTTATATAGCACCTTTCATGACAACACATGCAGCGCAAAGTGCGTTACAAGAAAAATAAAAATAAAATGCAAGGTAAAGTAAAAATGTCAAACATAACATTAAGGAATAATACAAGAAGAAAACAATTTGAGCCCTTTTTTGAAATCTGCAGGAAGTAGCTGTTCTATATTTGGTGGTTGTTTTGACTTGACTGTGTGTGTGTTTGTGTCCTGTAGAAATGAGACGCCCCAGCTGTTCACTGTGCTGCCTGAGAGAAGGACCGGCAACGTGGGATCAGCCATGATGGCCTCCACACACATCTACGAGATGTCAGGGGTAAGAAAGGATATAGACCAGGGGTTTTCAGCCTGTTTGACACCAGGGGCCACCGTTTATTCAGTCATTTGAGCCACCGACCACCATTTGATTACATTTTCACCCCAAAGACCTACTGTACAACAAAAAAAATATTTTTGGTTTTGTCCACAATTCCTGCCTGGATTTTGCAAACAATACAGTGGAGACTTCTTAATGAAGTGGTGCTGATCCAGATGCGTATTTTGGACCCTCAAGGGTCCATTTGGTTTCATTTTTACACTCTCAAAAGTTACATCTGGCACATAAGCTTTCCATCATTTAGCCTGGGGACCACCTGGAACCCTCTCAAGAAACTCTGGTGGTCCCTGGACCACCTGTTGAAAACCCCTGATTTAGACATATAAAAGATGCCTCTGAACTCTGAGGACGTGTGCTGTTGCAATCCGGTCTTCTAATATAAACTGGCCGACACAAGATCAGAAACCTAACTTTGTCTACCATCTCCAACTTAATAGCAATTGGTATTGTATATTATATTGTTTTAATTGTTGATGAGCTTTAAGGTATGGCGGGTAGAGATTGAACATTACTGGAATAAGTAACACTGATAAACGTGTAGGTTTGCACCCCCCCCCCCAAATTTTTGCCACGGTTTGGCTGATCTTTGCCGTTATTGGCCAGTATTGGCATCGGCAAATAAAACTGACATTAACTGATGGCAGTAGTCGAAGTTCATCTGTTGCTGAGAAGCAGACATTTTGCTTTGACTGTTGGTGTGTTGGTCATCTGTAAGCTGTAGATTCTGGACATTTATTTCTTGTATTTAAGATGTGTAGTTTCCCTGGCACAAAAGGAGGGAAAAAAACTAAATAGACATATATTGGTATCGGTTAAATTGTTATTGTAAACATTAGCATCAGGCAAGAATATCCCATATTGGTGCATCCCTATTTTTTTGTCTATGTGAGGAGAGAATATCTGTATTTGTGTAGAGAGACACAGGGGAAAGGAGAGCCTCTTTCTGACAAAGAGTAAAAATCCCCAAACAAGGTGCTTTTTTTTTCTTTTGGGTTACTGACAAAGTTAAATGGTGGGGAAAAAATTCAAAGCACTCATGTGGAAAATTCTAAAAAAGCTTTTATCGAATTATCTAGCGCATGGGGAAGAATAAAACAAAAGAATGTACCCTCCTACGCATTGCGGCACACAGCCTTCAACTGACCAACTCAATAAAGGCTTTTAAATGTTTCCCCGAAGGGCCTCCACCCCACCCCTCCAACCCCCACCCACCACACACACACATACATACACTTTTTTTATTATTTATAGGTGTGCGTGTGGAAGTGAGTGTGACCACAGATTTAATAATATGCTGCCAGGGCCAAATGGACCCGTAAGGGTCCATTTGGTTTCATTTTAACACTCTTAAGAGTAACATATCTATAAGGGTCCAAGTGCTGGGGGGACTGTCATGTGATCTACCTGCACAGCCTGTGTGATCTACTGGTAGATCACCATCTACCTTTTGGGCAGCCCCTGTCCTATACCATACACAGGCTATACTGGTTGCCCCTGGGTGCATGTGGCCCCCACCTTCACTTAACCTGAACTTTGACCTGAAAACTGATTCTGCAAAATCTCTCCTAAATCCAGACAGTTTTCTGAGCTTTCTACATCAGTGTTCCTCATATTTCATGTCAAGGGACCCTCAAGTCATGTTTATGGCCCACGGACCCCCATCTGTAGTTCCAGGGACGACGTCGGAAGCAAAGCATTTGAGTTAAATAAAAAACGTTCCCTGTGACAGAATATTCAAAGATTTGGAACGCATTTTCGCTTTTTTTTTTTTTTTTTACAAAAATATCAGACCTACACGCTCCTAGACCTACAAATATCAGACCTACAAGCTCATAGCGTGCCACCAAGTGATAAAATAAAAATAAAATAATAAATAAAAGTGACAATAATCTCACATAGGGCCACCCTAACTCCGACAACCGGCGCTGTATGTTCCCTCACAAGGCGCCCAAGATCGCAAGCTTGTAGATCTGCTTATATTGTCTTTTTTTAAGGCACACACGAGAGCTTAATATGTGCAGGGTTCAGACAGTTCAACTCTACACACCTACACGCATAGTTTATCAACACAAGCCTCATCCCCCCTCGAGCTACGGTTATGTAACAGATGACATTCCCACATAACAAACACTCGCGGAACGCTCGGAAATTCAACACCGTAGTCGGTTAGTTAAGTTAACGCGTGGAATTCGATCGGCGGGTTTTAGTTTGACGTTTGACAAAATTGTTTGCATATTGAACCAAACTGAATGCTTGTTCTGGTGTGTTATGAAATGAAACTGTTATGTTGTAGTACCTGTTGTTGTTTTCTTGGGGGGCGTTTTGCCTTTATTGATAGAAAAGGGGAGAGACATGAGAGGGACTCAAACACACGGCATGCTGTCAGGGCGTGTGGCATGCGTCTAGACCAGTGGTTTTCAACCGGTGGTCCGGGGACCACCAATGGTCCTTGAGAGAGTTGCAGGTGGTTATCAGGCTAAATGATGGAAAGTTGGTTAACGAGGTGTAACTCTTTGAGAGCGTAAAAATGAAACCATGTGAAACCATGTGAATCAGCCCCAAGTCTACACAACTAGAGAATGTAGAAGATTAATGGTCGTTTTAATCTGTATGTTTGACTGTTTTGTTTACCAAGTCCAGCCTGGAATTGTGGACAAAGTCAAAATAAATCTCTCGTTTTGGGGTCTGTGGGGCTAAAACGTCATCAAATGTTGGTCCGTGGCTCAAGTTCTGAATAAATAGTGGACCCTGGTATCAAAAAGGTTGAAAACCACTGGCATAGACCTATACTTTAATGTATTTTGATATCTCAGTTTGAGTTTAGATTGCTTGTGATGGGCATTTATCGTATGTTTTTGTACTTTAATACGGTACCTGTACTCAATGCCATTGTCAGGCATTGATCAGTCATCAACAGATGAGTCGTTATAAAGTTGTAAGGTGAAAGTTTTGGTCATTGTCGATCCCAGCTCAGCCATTTTCTCAGTATCACAGGGATGGTTTCTGTCTGTTGCTACAGCAGTGGGTATGAAGGTACACACTCACAGGGCTTGACACTAACACTTGCCCACTTGCCCGGGGCAAGTAAAAAAAAATGGTGGGGCAAGTGAAGACTGCTACCTGGTTGCCCGATCGGGCAAGTGTGCAACTTAGTGCACTATAACACCACACAAGATAAATTTGTCTTGAAGGCAGTCATTGCACTCTGCCTCTGTGTCTTTCCCTGCTTTCTAGCTATCTCAACCTATCTCTCTCCCAGGTCCATTTGGTTCCAAACTATCATTTTGCTGGGGTCAGGGACCACTGGGTCTGTGACCACTATGGGCTAATTAAGATGATGAATTTTAACTCTCGAGAGTTACATCTGGTTAACCAACTTAGCTGGGGACCACCTGGAACCCTCTCAGGGACCACTGGTGGTCCCGGGACCGCCTTTTGAAAACCCCTGGTTTAAAGCACCCAAGTAGGAAGTAAACTTAAATGCAAAACTTAATACTTAACAATATATTTTTGGGGGGCGAGTGACGATGACCTGAGGGCAAGTAGAACCTGACTTGCACTTGCCCGATGGGCAAGTGCCTCGGAGACCTTGGTGTCAACCCCTGCACTTACTGTGATACATTTAGTCCGGTGTCGTCTCTTTTAATTTAAAGCACCAACCGTGCTTCTTGTGTGTGTGTGTGTGTGTGTGTGTGTGTGTGTGTGTGTGTGTGTGTGTGTGTGTGTGTGTGTGTGTGTGTGTGTGTGTGTGTGTGTGTGTGTGTGTGTGTGTGTGTGTGTGTGTGTGTGTGTGTGTGTGTGTGTGTGTGTGTGTGTGTGTGTGTGTGTGTGTGTGTGTATTTTTAGCCGTTGCTTCCATTCCCATTATGGCTGTGTGCACACACAGGCTGCGTTGCTGAAAAGGAACTCTCTGGCTGTCTCTTCTGGATGCTAAATCACCATAAAAGATGCTTGTGTTGGTTCAAACGCTTGTTGTTTGTTCTCTGGGGGAGAAACGTGATGAGTGGGAGGTCTCCCAGCCCCCCTTCCTTCCACCTCAATGAATCCTCTTCTTGCTACTTCTACGCATGCAATCGGTAGCGGTTAAAGTGAATTTTCAGTCCACTGGCTTCATTCAACTATTTTTTGCAGTATAGTCCATATGGTATAAACCCGTCGCAGCAGGTAGAAATCTGTCACGACCATTGGCCGAAACCGTCCCGATCGATATTCATTAGAGCCACGACCTAACGTTATGCATAACGGTTTCCACAACTTTCCTTAACTATTTATACCATCCATACCATAGCACTGCAAACAAAATTGCAAAATTGTAGCCTAATTATTTTCTGAATCAGTTTAACTGTGATTCAACGATATCCGTGATCAGTTGTATTAACTGATTAGATCACTTCCTGGAAATATCTAGTATCTATGACAACCATAGGAGCCACAGTGGCTCTTTAACAAATCATAGTCCTCCACCACCTCCACATGTGACTCCACCAGTCACATGTGACTCCACCAGCTCACTTCCCCTACCTTTTAAAGGAAGACTTTCTGAAAATCTGAAAATCTTCTGGAAATCTTTAACCATAAAATGACACATAGGAGCTTTTAACATTTTCAGCCTGTATTAGTTTTGATGGGTGCTCACTGTCTCTCCTTCCCCAGGCCATGGCGGGACGTAAGGCGGGCGCGGGGCAGGAGTCCCAGGGTGTGGAGGTAGCCCTGGCCCCAGAGGAGCTGGAGCTGGACCCCATGGCCATGACCCAGAAGTACGAGGAGCACGTCAGAGAGCAGCAGGCCCAGGTGGAGAAGGAGGACTTCAGCGACATGGTGGCCGAACACGCTGCCAAGCAGAAGGTATACACACCACTCTATACATTTTAATATATTTATAGTGACATAGAAATAGACTACGTGACAACCAGGAAAAGACTTGGTGACCACCGGAGAGACGGGTGACAGCCGGAATGTAGACGGCACCCGGGTTAGCAGTATGGGCTAGCGCCCCAGCCTGCGTCGTCCGTGAGGAAGACGCCCAAAAACCCTTGGTTAGTCCTTTAGGAGGGCCGTTTGTCCACCGCTCATGGAGTCTCTTCCATGTCCGGCGCTGGGAGTCTGGTGCAACGCACAGGTCCTGTGCCTCCTGGTGAGAGCAGGATTGGGCCTGGTGAGACGTAGGAGGGGCACGGACAGGTGTCAAACCACAGAGCCTAGTCCCTCCACGCATCAGAACCGCCCAGTTTTGGCGGAGTATTTCAGGGTGGTGGATTGGACGGCCTTGGCCTTTCCCTCGTGGGACTGATCAGGGTAGCTACTGGGACGTGAGTCGGGGCGTCATGAACCCCGGCTGGGTCACCTGAGTGAGGTGTATGATGTTCGAGAGACCCGAAACCTCAATGAGCTTGGGATACATCACTGAAGACACGTCCCAGGTTGCATCCATTCGATGTATTAAAAAACCAAAAAAAAAAAAAAAAAAAAAACATTTTAATAATAATACTAAACATGGTGGCCGAACACGCTGCCAAGCAGAAGGTATACACACCACTCTTTACATTTTAAATATGTTCAAGGGGAACTCCACCCATTTTCAACATTTTAATACGTCATTAATATACCTTAGAGATGTTGTGTGGACATGATAAAAAAATAATCCCCCAATTTTGTATTTCCTAAAAATTGAGGTCTGAAAAAATCATTAACATGGTGAAATACATCTGATGACATCATCAAGATGTATTTCACCATGTTAATGATTTTTCTTTCAGACCCCTTTTTTCCTGAAAAAGGGGTCTGAAAATTTTGTCTGAAAATTTTGAAAATAGGTGGAATTCCCCTTTAACTTGCGGAATGCTAAAACATGACTATCCTGATTATCAGACTGGAGTTCAGCTTCCTGAAGCTTGAGTCTGAAATAGTGTATGGTTGTATAATTTTCCAGCAAGCATTTTCAAACATTTGGACTGAAAATTCCTTTATCTTTGTAGTATTACTCGGTTGCCTGCATCCTGGGTAAAAAAAAAAACGCAATTTATACTTAAGGGACTCAATTAAACTACGACTGAACGCGTCCATGGGACGGCAGTAATTGTACTGAGAATGTACAATAAAAAATAATCCACCCTGAAAAGAACAATTACTAGAAAAATGGAAAAGCGAGGGAGAGAGACACATGAATAGTGCATATGGAATATGTTCAACCCTGTCTTGAGGACAGCTGTAGTAGAAAAAACGCTTACCGTAGATGATTTATTCATAATTGGGTTATCTTATTCTACCTACACTTTAACGACTGTGTGTGTGAGATTGTAAAACACAGTCGTTCTAGTAGTAATAACAGTAAAGAACAGTAGCAGCCAGGGGCGGATCTAGGCATGGGCATGGGGGGGGGGGGGGGGGGGGGGGGGGGGGGGGGGGCAATGATTAAAGTGCTTATATTTAAAATGATTTGAAACACTACTGCTGCTAAACTAACTACAATTGTGGCACCACTAAACCAACAGCATTTCATCATTGAAAACAGAAAACTCTGAGTCAGACCTATAGCTTTATGCATGCTGTGTGTCTGTTGCAAATTCAGCAACAACTGATGTTATTATTGATGCTTATACTTGCCTAATAAAAGTCCTGTAACCGAAAATGGTATGGGTGTGGCTTCATCGATGAAGCCGCCCCCATACCATTTTCTCTTGCCCCTCCCAACATGTTCTCTTGCCCCCCCCAAATGGGACATGTTATATCCACCCCTGGTAGCAGCGGGTTGGAGCCAGAAAGGTCAGCCAGGGTGTGCAGCGTAGTACAGAGTAGCCTCTTATCAGCCCTGCGGGGTGATAAGGCCTCTGTGGCTGCCCATTAAAAACACAATACCACTGAGGAGGGACCACACTGTTAAACCAGTCTGTTGAAACACACTGAGGAATACATGAAGGCTCGACCCAAATAATAGTCGGACCAGCCGAAATGTCGCGACATTGCGGGGTCAGAAAACTGAGCTCTCGGGAGGGCTGTTGCAGCCTGAAAGAGGGACATTTCCGAAGTTTTTTTTCGGAGAGCGCACACATGGGACCTAAATGGACCCGGTAGGGTCCATTTGGTTCACATTTGTGCGCTCTCAGGAAAAAAGGGACCTAAAAGGCACAATTTGACGATAGAGCTTCCATTGGACTGGTCCCGTGCAGTAAACGGAGTTTGTGACAGCGTAACTCTGTCTCGACTCAGGGCCGAGTATTATCTGGGCCTTGGACCACACTGGGTTAACCCAGCGTGTTAAAACAGTGGTTTTCAACCAGTGTTTCCGGGGACCATCGTTGGTTCTTGACAGGGTCCAGGTGGTTCCCAGCTAAATGATGGACAGTTGGTAAACAAATGGACCCTTATAGATATGTAACTCTTGAGAGTGGGTCCATTTTAAGTTAAATTATATTTAAACATCTGAATTACTTAATTTTCAAAAATCTTTGACCAACGTTTTCCCAGTTTATCTCTCGTAATTGTGGACACAAAATCGAAAATTCTTAGCTTTGTGTCCGTGGCTAAAATGCTGAATAAATAGACACGGGTATGAAAATGGTTGAACACCACTGCAGTAGATAATAATGAAAAAGGTGAAAATGGTATGGGGGGGCTTTTTGGTTACAGGACTTTTCTTAGGCAAGTAAACATCAATAATAATGCCGCCATGTTTGGTTTAGGGGGGCGTATCCCCCCCATGCCCATGCCTAGAGATCCAGCCCTGCTCATACCGTTGTCTCTTTTTATTCCTCTACTCTTCAGCAAAAGAAGAGGAAGGCCCAGCCGCAGGACAACAGAGGAGGAGCCAAGAAATACAAGGAGTTCAAGTTCTAGATCTGCGTCCAGAGAGAGAGAGACCCTCTACACCTTGCCTGTGTACAGCTTGTGTTTTCGGCCAACCAGTGACACATCCGCCTTTTTTTGGAATGGGTGTCAATGACACTTCCACTTCCGCTTCTTCCGGTTTGTATTTTGCGGCAACTGCAGGCTTTTTTTTCCCTTCAAGCAGGGCCACTGCCGAAAATATAGACCGGAAGTGCCCATTGACGTCTCGGCCGAAATGTCACGACATTGAAGGATCAGAAAACTGAACTCGTGGGAGGACTGTTGCAGCCTGAAAGAGGGACAAAAAATCATAACATGGTGTAACAAAATTTGACGATAGAGCTGCCATTGGACTGGTCCCATGAAGTGAACTGAGTTTGCGATAGCGTAACACTGTCTATACTCAGGGCCGTAAGTGCCCATTGAAACCCGTTCAAAAAAAACGCAGGACATGATGTCACAGCTCAGCCGAAAACACGGGTGGTACAGAAGCAAACACACACACACACACACACACACACACGCACACACACACACACACACACACAACAGAGGAAGTGTTGCAAAAGAGGAAATTAACGCACACACAAACAAAAAGCAACGCAGTATCCACATTTTAATCCAAGAAACACAGCATAACATGGTGTGTTAGACCAGCGACAATAAAGCTCTGTCTTTCTTAAGTCATTTTAAACCCTAAGAATATGCTTTAATGCGATAAGGCCTACTGTAGGTAAACCCTGTCATGTGGAATACCTTCCCATTCCTCCATTTAGTTTTTTTCTACATATAAAATATTTGTTTTCCACGTTGTAGTCGTGCTTTTCTGATTATTTTTGTTTGTTTGTAAATAAATGATGTGACATCAGTTGAGCCTTGTTCTCTTTCCCTTAATTGTTCTCTTCCATTGTAACGACTAAATCAGTGGTTTTCTTTCAACTTCTACAAGCTCAAAATGTGTCCCGCTGTGGCAGTTTATTTTTCTTACAGAACAGTAATATTCAGTGTGGCGCTCTGGAGTGAGTGTTTTAAATACAGCGGCCATTTGCACACGAGTGACATCACCCCTCAACGTCTTCTGACAGACATACCAGGACAGGAGGTGATCAGTGGCTGTCAACCAGTGGTCCTTCAGAGGGTTCCAGGTGGTCCCCAGGTAAATGATGGAAAGTTGGTTAAAGGAGAATTTCACACCAAAAGTTTTTTTTTTTTTTTTTTTTTTTTTTTTTTTTTTATCTTTATTTGCAGTTATTGTTTTAGAAAAAAGTGGTCCAGGTCTTATTTGCTCCAAAATGCAATTTTCTGCTATATATTGTCTCCCCACCATGTCAGTAGTGTGTTAACACTCACACTTTCACTTTTGGTACAGCAGTGATTCAGCTGTCTCAAAAGGTGGGGGCGTGGCACATTGTTTATGGCTGAAACGAAAGTGAAAGTGAGTGTCAACACTCGACTGACATGGTGGAGAGACCATATATAGCAAAAACTTGCATTTTGGAGTGATGTATATAGGTGAACTTGCACAAGACCCCTTAGCCCCATTATAAGCTTATTTTGGGATAGGGAAAACGGCCATTAAGGAGTGTTTTCACAAAATAACACCTGGAGCACTTTTTTCTAACAAATTAAGTGCAAATAAAGATTAAAAAAAAACTTTTGGTGTGCAATTCTCCTTTAACCAGATGTAACTCTTGAGAGTGTAAACACGAAACCAAATGGACTTGCAAGAGTCCATTTGGTTTCATGTTCACGCAAAAAAAAAGTTCACGCAAAATATTCATCATCTGCATTAGCACGACTTAATTAAGAAGTATGTTTGCGAAATCCAGCCTTGGAATTGTGGACAAAACCAAAAGAAATCTTTAGTTTTGGGGCTCAAATGATGGTCCGTGGCTCAAAATGCTGAATAAATAGTGGGCTCTGGTGCAGGGGTTGACACTAAGGTCTCCGAGACACTTGCCCATCGGGCAAGTGCAAGTCAGGTTCTACTTGCCCTCAGGTCATGGTCACTTGCCCCCCAAAAATATATTGTAAATTTTGCATTTAAGTTTACTTCCTACTTGGGCGCTTTAAACCAGGGGTTTTCAACAGGTGGTCCCTGAGAGGGTTCCAGGTGGTCCCCAGCTAAGTTGGTTAACCAGATGTAACTCTTGAGAATGTAAAAATGAAACCAAATGGACCCTTGCGGGTCCATTTGGTTTCATTTTTACACTCTCAAGAGTTAAAATTCATCATCTTAATTAGCCAAGGTCTACACAACTAGAGAATGTAGAAGATTAGGTCATTTTGATGTGTATGTTAATTTGCCTGTTTTGTTTCCCAAATCCAGCCTGGAATTGTGGATAGCTAGAAAGCAGGGAAAGACACAGAGGTCTTGCCCGATCGGGCAACCAGGTAGCAGCCTTCACTTGCCTCACCTTTTTTTTTTTTTACTTGGCCCGGGCAAGCGGGCAAGTGTTAGCGTCAAGCCCTGCTAGTGTCAAAAAGGCTGAAACCCCCCTGCTGCAGATCGCAGTACGGCCAGCAGGGGGGCGCGTCGGGACACTGCTGCTTGGTTGAGTGACTGTCACCTGACTGACTGCATGAGAAACACACTGACCTAAATAGCTGAAACAACCGCATGCATGCTGTGCCAGTGTTGCCAACTTGGCGCATTTCTCGTTATATTTAGCTCTTTTTGCTGGAGAGTTGGGGCGAAATTGTTTGACAGGCGCCAGAGATTAAAAAAAAAAAAAAAAAAACTCATTTTTCACCATTTTTCCTCCTATGATAGTGGTTTTAGACCAGTGGTCCCAAGGCTAAAATAAATGATGGACAGCTGGTTAACCAGATGTAACTCTTTGAGAGCGTAAAAATGAAACCAAATGGACCCTTGCGGTCCATTTGGTTTCATTTTTACACCCTCAAGAGTTAAAATATTCATCAAGTGAATTAGCCCAACTTAGTCTATCCAACTAGAGAATGTAGAAGATTAATGGTCATTTTGATCTGTATGTTCCAGGCGAGCATCTAGCGCATTCTAGTGCATTTTGGAAGTGCCACTAGTGCATTTTGGATTCTGGCAGTTGGCAACACTGTGCTGTGCTGTACTGGGTCACTGGTTCACCACATAGCATGACATGCAGGAATGTGTTCTCATTATTGCATCATTATAGAGTCCCAACCAGCATATACACCACTCAATCTGAGCCAGTGGTTTTCTTTTTGCTACCAGGGCCCACTATTTATTCACAATTTGAGCCACGGAGGACCAGCCACTTGGTGACATCTTAGCCTCACAGACCGCCAAAAACTAAAGATTTATTTTGATTTTTGGCCACAATTCCAGGCTGGATTTGGGACAAAACAAAACAGTGTAGACTTCTTAATTAAGTGGTGCTAATTCAGGTGATGAATAGTTTCAACTTTTGAGAGCGTAAACATGAAACCAAATGGATCCACAAGGGTCCATTTGGTTTCATTTTTATGCTCTCAAGAGTTACATCTGGTTAACCAACTTTCCACCATTTATCCTGGCCGGGGGACTACCTGAAAGGACCACTGGTGGTCCCCGGACACCACTGGTTGAAAACCACTGATCTAAGCTATATGTAGGCCTATGTCCAAAAGGAGCCTTAGATTTATCCAAATAACATCAAAACATTAATGAAATGTTTATATATTTTTTGTTTTTGTTTTTTGATCATGGTAAATTCAGCTTTTAAAGTTGGGGCACTGTACAAGTCAAAACATATTCATTCAAACTAGTTTTTTGTCATATGTGAACTCATTGCAAACATTACGACAAACACTCCTTAGGGCTAAAAACAGCCATATCTTTCATCACAAAAGTTGATGAGGTCAGCACATTTGTGCAACTTGATGTGGCCTAGTTTAGCCCATAGTGTTTTTTGTGCAATACTAATGCCTGGAATAGGCTCAGAATCATGAAACCCCTTTAGTTTGACACGTCACTTAAAGGATCACTTCACCACTTGTCTTTCATATAATAGATCCTCACTAAGGTACATGCTAAAATACCACTATTTTTTTCTATTTAGTCTGACCTGATCCAGACCAATGGATAAAAAGAAAAAAGCAAGACAAAACAAACAACATAATATTATGTTTAGAAAGTTGTACATTAAGTTGAGATATATTTACATATACCTGTATGTAGTGTTGATGTAGCAAGCCACTTTTGTCATGTAGCTTGCAGTGTAGCATGCTACAATTTTCTGGGGATAGCTTGTAGCGTAGTTAGCTACATTAATCTGGGGATAGCTTGTAGCGTAGTTAGCTACATTAATCTGGGGATAGCTTGTAGTGTAGTCTAGCTACATTTTTTTTCCCCGAGAGTAAGTGTAGCTTAATTTTCCCAGTAACTTGCCCATCACTGTGTATAAATAGCGGGCCCTGCCGCCCTGGGATCAAAAAGGTTGAAAACCCCCTGTAGGCAGTCCACAAACGCACTGCCAGCACATACAGTAGCCTACCAGCACCGAGTTACAGGTAAGTCATTTGAACTCATTTCCGCTTCTGGAGTGAAGAAGGGTTTAGAAAAACCGAAACATCAAGGAAGGAACAATACTGTGACCTGAATGGAACTCAACGACTCTAATCAGGGGCAGATTTAACATTCCCAATGGGGGGGGGTGAAAATGGTATGGGTGCGGCTTCATCGCCCGTAGCGCGAAGCGACACGGGCACACACACACACACACACTGTGTGTGTGTGTGTGTGTGTGCATGCGTGCGTGTGCGAGGTAGGCACACTTTGAATTAGCCTACTGTGGATTTGTTTTGGCCATCAGGTCAGGTTTCAGACCCGCCTCCCTGACCCATGTATATTTGGTTCAGATTTGAACCCATTTGATTGGGCGTTGGAGAACCTGTTGCGACCACTAGTCCTGCCAGGGTTCGAACTCACAACCATTCACACGAAAGGCATATCTCACTATATGGAAGTATGAAATTATGGAAGTATGAAAGTGGCACCTTTCATACAAGCCACTTCACAAGAAGAATGCTATGCTGTTTTGCATGTCATACTGTATATTATTCTTATAAATCACAAAATTATACAGTATATGTTTTACGTATGATTCACAAAGAAATACTATGGATCTTATATTAACTAATAAAAGATGCCACTTTTAAGAGTTTGCATATAAAAAGTTTTCAGTATGGGTATAGGAGCAGTCCTTCTGATTGCATTACTGTAATGTCTATTAAATAATGACTTGTTATAAACTCTCTGAAACCAGTCTAACCAGTGTAGCCTGCCCTCCATTAATAGTTACTGAGTGTGGTTAAGTTTGATCTTACTTGCCGTGCGAGTATAGCGCTATTAAAACCTCGCTTTTTATTTATGAAGCTGGCCAACTAACTGGCTCTGAATGCCAGATTGGGATTGTTACCATTCATAACATTTTAATCCCATTCTGATGGTAATCTCTTTATCCGCTAAATGGAGTTAGTAGTACGCTTCGTGTGAGCGCCTGTGCATAGTATAGTGCGGGACAGCCAGTGCAGATGTAGTGTCAAATCCCCAGTGTGTGGGACAGAGCTGAGAGCTCTCTCTCTCTCTCTCTGCTTGTCCATTTAGTGTTCCCTAATGGAGGGGGGAAAAGTTCACTTCCAAAAATGTCCTTCCTGTAAGCTTGACGGAAAACTCCTCGCGAAGAGGGGGCCTTCGTCGGTTCATTGGCACGCTCTCAAGTCATGTGACATTTCTGCACAAATGTGTAACAAACCGACAAACTGCTTCCAAGAAAGAGCTTGGTGGAACACAGGGGCGGATCTAGGCATGGGAATGAGGGTGGTGGGGGCATGCCCTATGCAGTTGGGTGGGAGGGGGCATGCCCTATGCATGCCCTATGCATTTATTTTTTAAAACAACGTTCTATCATATAGGATAGCTGTTGGTGGAGAGGGCTGTCTTTATCACATGCTATGGTTAATTGTGATTGGACCATAGCAGTTTGGGGGAGGGGCTTACCGGAAGGTCTATTGTGGCACCACTAAGCCAACACCATTTCATCATTGAAAACAGACTTTAGAAGGGAAGAGACCTGCACACCACCACGTACTGGTTCAAGAGCATTTATTTAAAGGTCAGCAACGGTTCGGCCTTACGGCCTTCTTCAGGCATGCCTGAAGAAGGCCGTAAGGCCTTCATCTCTCTCTAATCATTGACAACAGAAAACTCTCTGAGTCAGACCTTTAGCTTTATGCATGCTGCGTGTCTGTTGCAACTTCAACAACAACTGATTTTATTATTGATGTTTATTTGCCTAATAAAAGTCCTGTAACCGATAATGGTGTGGGTGCGACTCGTTATACTTGGCAAGTTGCACTTCTCTCCCTGCCCAGCGACGGCGTCTGAGCGATTGCTTTTACAGCGGCGACAACCACGGACAACGTGATTCATTTCCTCAACATTCACGAGTTGTAGTCGTGCATAACAACGTCATGTGTCAGAGTAGAGGGAGAGAGAGAGAGAGAGAGCTGCTGCACACCAGGGCGGATGTAACATCTCCCAATATGGGGGGGTAGGAGAAAATGGTATGGGTGTGGCTTCATGGGTGTCGTTTCATGCCATGGGCGATAAGCCACACCCATACCATTTTCAGTTACAGGACTTTTATTAGGCAAGTAAAGCATCAATAATAACATCAGTTGTTGTTGAAGTTGTAACAGACACGCAGCATGCATAAAGCTAAAGGTCTGACTCAGAGGGTTTTCCGTTTTCAATGATGAAATGCTGTTGGTTTAGTGGTGACACAGCTGTAGTTAGTTAGTAGCAATAGTAGTAGTGTTTCAAATCATTTTAAATATAGGCAGTAGATATTCCAAATTAAGGTGCCTAATAGGCACTTTAATTTGGAATATCTTGGGTTTGTTTTGCATGCCATGGTGTTTGGTGGGGCAGACTGGGCATTTAGGGGGGCATTGCCCCCCCCATGCCCATGCCTAGATCCGTCCCTGCAGCACACCTGCTGCTCCTGAACTGTGACAGCAGCCTGCCTCCTGGCACTAATGATGACAAAACACTGAGATTACCCAGATGTGAACGTGCAGCAAACAGGCTCAGGTTGACGTAATGAACGGCAGGCTGTTTTGTTTGTTGTCCGTGGCAGACGCGGCGGACATTTGTTGTTGTTGTTGTTCTCAGAGACAATTTAGGATTTTAATGATTATACCTCTTAAACCTCTGGAACAGCCAGATATATTTATAGGCTACTAGCAAAAAAAGAGAGTGTGTACTTGCGTGTTGTGTGAGCGGAGGGGGATAATACCCATGACTTTAGTTATAAAGGTCTGTTTTTTTTTTACTTCACACCACCAATCACCATTACATCACCCAATTACATCACCCCCCCCAACCAGCCAATCGGAGTGCCCCCGAGTGACGCCGCCGCACACTTTTTGCGGTTTAAAGTTTAAAGGTCAAAGGTTAAAAATCATAACAAATTGTAGTCCAGAGATTTTCAGCCTCTGTGGGGGGTATTTATATGCAAATATCAAGGAAAAAAGAAGAACATGGCAGCACTAACGAAATGTCCTTTTTTCCCCCCACATGATTTATGTATTTACCACTAGTGAGCAGGCAACGGTATGTTTTGGCCCAGTCGGTTTTCCTCAGTGCTGCGATAACGCTTGTACTATTGAGCCCTACAGCTGAAACGACATTTTTAACACACTGAGTGCAGGGGCGGATTGGCAATTTTGCAGCTGGTTAACCAGATGTAACTCTTTGAGAGCGTAAAAATGAAACCAAATGGACCCTTGCGGGTCCATTTGGTTTCATTTTTACACCCTCAAGAGTTAAAATATTCATCATGTGAATTAGCCCAACTTAGTCTACACAACTAGAGAATGTAGAAGATTAATGGTCATTTTGATCTGTATGTTCCAGGCGAGCATCTAGCGCATTCTAGTGCATTTTGGAAGTGCCACTAGTGCATTTTGGATCTTGGCAGTTGGCAACACTGCCTCCAGCAGCGTGAGCACACTAGTTTGCCTGGCCTGGGCCTGGCACCCTGGCCTGCCCTGGAAAAAAAAAACTGTCCAGGCCACTAGTTCCACACTGAGTGCATGTGAGGGACCTGTGAGTCCATGTCCCTCACAGGTACTCAATGTGTTAACACTGACTCACACTGTTAAGGGAACTCCATATGTTAATGCGGAGAACTGTCTGCTTCGGCAGTTCTCTTGTCTTCTTTATGGAAATATCATGACCAATGGCATTGAAAGACTACACTTTGAACATCAATCATGATGTTTACAGTATATGGGAAAAATAGTAATTCTTTTTATTATTTAGTAATTATAAGCACCATTGGCCTTCATTAAAGGTAATTGAGGCAACTTTTTTAGCCAAAAATCAAAATAGATAAATATAGCTAAATGTTTTGCCTTTTTATGTTGCTTCTACTTTGATGCTGCAGCTGTGTCTCTGCAAGGCAGACACTTGCTTCATTCTGCGGACGGTCCAGAACTTTGTTGTCAACAAATCACGAAAACAAAACATTCGTCAGGGCTCAGGAAAGAGGGTGCTAATTCGTGAGGAGGAGGTGGGTTGTGTGGGTGGGGTGAGGCAGTGTTTTAGCCAATCACAGCATAGCAGTTTCATAATGAGCCAATAGAGTGGAGGTGAGGTGGAGTTTAAAAGTAATCGGTTTAGAAACACAGTGTTTGCACTAAAGTTGCCTCTATTCCCTTTAACACTATTGACAAACATATTCAATCACAGAGTACATACAGTAATATGGTTTAATAAAGTAGGGCACTGTAGCGGTTCTAAAGTGAGGTACAGAAACCTTTAGGTGACTTGAAGGATTTCCAAATAGACTGTTATGGATCCGCAACTCTGAAGGTGTACAAATGGACCAGTCTGGCTCCTTGTACACAGTAATCCTCCTTGTATAGCACAGTGGTTTTCAACCTTTTTGATACCAGGACCCACTATTTATTCAACATTTGAGCCACAGAGCACCAGCATTTGAGGACATTTTAGCCCCACAGACCCCAAAACTAACGATTTCTTTTGCTTTTGTCCAAAATTCCAGGCTGGCTTTGGGAAACAAAACAGTCAAACATGCAGATCAAAATGACCATTAATCTTCTACATTCTCTAGTTGTGTAGACTTTGGGCTAATTCAGATGATGAATAGTTTAACTATTGACCAAATGGACCCTTGCAGGTCCATTTGGTTTCATTTTTACGTTTAACTGGGGACCACCCAGAAGCCTCTTAAGGACCACTGATGGAAAACCACTGGTATAGCAGATGTGAAGTCCACATCCACTACGGTACCAGCTGACAGTGTGATAAACTGTGTACCAAACGCAATTCCTGTTCCTCATTGTTAGATCCGGAAACTGGAGGAACCCCATACAACAATATGAGGAACCGTCCAGAATGTGTTCTAATAAATCCTGGGTGAAGTGAGGATACATGCAGGCCTCGTGCAGTCTTAACCTGGCCACCCGTCATCTAAATGAATACCAGAATAGTTGGCCCAAATAAAACCCGGACCAGCCAAAATGTCGCGACATTTAGGGGTCAGAAGAAAACTGATCGAGCGCTCGGGTGGGCTGTTGCAGCCTGGAGTTTGAAATACATTGTTTTCAATGAATGACGGCGGCACAAATACGAGCTATTTACATGTGAAACGTCTGTTTTAAAGTAATGCACAGTGACAACTGAAATCTCTGTAATGTTTAGGCATGTAGTACTACCAGTAGTCGTGCAAAACAATCTAAATTCTAAAATGAAGGGATTTATAATCTTCAAAGCTGGGTGTTAGTGTGTAGGCTGTACTAAATGCCCTAAAATAAAGGGATTTATTAACATCAGGCTGTTGCCAGATGTTTTTGCTATTATTACAAACAATCTAAAATAAAGATAAGGACAAGGGCCACCATTGGACTGATCCCATTTAGTGAACGGAGTTTGCGACAGGGTAACTCTGTCTATACTTTTTTTGAGCCAGGTCTTCCTGTTACCATCTAAATGGTGGATTCATACAGTATATTGACTCCATCCAAGGTGCTTTACATACATTCACACAACGAGAATGGCAGTGGAAACCGTGCAAGGCACTAACCATGCAGCGCATCAGGTGGAGCAATTTGGGGGGTCAGTGGCCCAAGGACACTTCGACATGCAGACTGGAGGAGCTCGGATTCGAACCGCCGACCCACGGATCATTGCTGCGCCTGCTCTACCTCCTGTGTCAAAGTTCCCCTCCACATTTTTGTGCAGAACTAATGCTTGCAATAGGTTCAGGCTGAATCATGGGCCTTATGTCACATGTTACTTAAAAGGGAATTCCAGCCCCCCCCCCCTCCCCTTATTTATAATAATAATAATAATGGATTGCATTTTTATAGCGCTTTTCCAAGTGCTCAAAGCTCTTTACAATGGTCCATTCATTCATACATTGGGAAGTAGAGCGGTGAACGGTCAACGCCAGCGTCCCCACTTTCCACATTCACACACACCAATGGTGGTCAGCTCACACCGACCAACTCATTGGAGGCAATTTGGGGCAATTTGGGGTTCAGTGTCTTGCCCAAGGACACTTCGACACTTAGACAGGAGGAGCCAGGATTCGAACCGCCGACCCACGGGTCATTGGACGACCTGCTCTACCTCCTGAGCCACAGCCGCCCCTTAATTGACCCCTGTTGTCATAACCTACCTGGTAGAGTGCATTTTCATTGTAGTTGTCTATGTAGTCCAGTAGTTGACAGTAGATGTCTATGTAGTTTCGGTCTTCTTGACAATGACATTGGCACAATGGCACAATGACATTTTGAAATGTTTGGTCTTATAGCTTGTTAATGGTACATCAATTTGCTTTCCACTATTTTCAATTCAAACTTCATATTCAAGACACTCATAAGTTATTGCATTTTGGTAATATATTATGTAATAGGCTATATTAAGCAACGCGCCTCCATTGTCCGTCATCAGTAGGTTACTATTAGTATTGATTCTGATCCTGATATGTTTGACTCAAGATAACCACAGGCAGACAACAATGGGCCTTATTGTCCAATCTGAAACTCATTATGACCATTATATTGGTATTATATTGGTATTGGTTACATTATATCACAAGGAGGCTGCGAAAGTTTGAAATTTATTCAATGTAGTTTGAGAAGACATACAATGCAAGATTGCAAACTGGAATTGGAATAGGCCTACAATCGATTGGCCTACAAAACACACACACACACACACACACACACACACACACACACACACACACACACACACACACACACACACACACGCACACACACACACACACCACAGAGAGAGAGAGAGAGAGAGAGAGAGAGAGAGTATAGGCCTAGTCAGAGTTACGACAACTCCATTCACTTCATGGGTCCTCGGTCCAGAATGGCGGTGAATGCATTAGAGTGGACTGACTGTCCAATGCATAGCCTACTGACTCACTCTCAGGCAGCAGAACATAAACCTCATACAGAGACCTTAAATTGTTACTACACTGTAGTAGTACCCTACAGTTTACAACACTCTAAATCAGTTGACATGTTGAACACCTGCCCCTTTCCTCGTTGGAAACAATGCATTTCCAACTCCATTTGTGCCTTCCTCGTTGAAAACAATGCATTTCCAACTCCATACTCTTAGGAGTTTGTCCCTATTCAAGCTGCATGAACTGCTACACCAAGACAAGACAGGCTACCTCCCAGTTCCACAGATGAGGCCTACACACTATGACCAATGAGAAGATCAAATACAACATGTGCCGTACAGCAAGATTTGTGACAAAAGATTATAGTCAATGGAATACAGCCACCCTAACATACTGCACATGTAAACAGAGCTGCTACTTCCAAAAAAGAACTTAAATCTGGGTTCTTTTGTATACTATTTAAATAGTGTCAAGGAGATAATGCTGACATTTGTCCCAAAGAGACTACAAATATTTGCTATTTTTTTATACATATATATATTTGAAAGCTTTTTTATACCCTGTTCCAACTGTAGGCCTATATACGTTTTTTCTATTAATGTCTATTTGTGACAGTGAGAGTGAGAAAACGTTTGTTTTCTCGCGCCGTTTGAACTAAATTGAACAGCAGCTCGAGAGAGCCCAGTTCTCTGACCACCTCAATGTCGCAACTCTGACGGAGGGAAAAGGGAGTGAGTCAGACGTCTCCCTGTGTCTTTAACTAGAGGCGTAGCTCTGCTCTGTGCTCATTGTGTGTGCTGTGCTGTGCTGTGCTGTGCAGCCACTTCACTTCGTTCAGGGGGAGAGAGAGAAATTTCCGCTTCCTGCAACCAAACCAACCAACCAACCACTGATAATAATAATAATAAACACCAACCATAGCTCGCAACGAACCAGACGGGAATAGGAGAGAGGTGAGCTGAGGGAGGGAGAGAGAGAGAGACGAGAGGAAGACGCCAATCGTGGGGGCAATGTTATCGTTATATTAGCCCGCGATTAGTGCGAATCAAATCGGATCAACTTTCGATCATCAGACGACAGAGAGAGAGAGAGGGAGAGTCTGTATTCCTCCCGCCGTACGTTGACAGCAGACAGCCAGGAGGAACGTCGGTGGCGGCGGCGGCGGCGGCGGGGCTCGGTTTGATCATCGTGAAAAGCCCAGCCATCTAAGGGGCTCCCCCGCAGCCTTCCTCCCATCCATCCATCCATCCATCCATCCAGGATGTCGGAGCGAGGAGGAGGAGGGCTCCTCCCGCGGACCACGATGACCGGCGGGGGGATCATCGGCGGCGGGGTCCTGCTCCCCGGCGGCGCCCCGCAGCAGCAACAACAGCAGCAGCAGCTCTCCTCCGCCAAGCAGCCCGGCGGTGGCGGCGGCGGCGTCACCATCTCAACCGGCTCCAGCCGCCCTCCGGTGCACATGAACCTGTACGCCACCTGGGAGGTGGACCGCTCCTCGCCCAGCTGCGTGCCCAGGTAAGGTGCTTCACTGGACGGCGTGGTGGTGGTGATGGTGGCTGATCGGAGGTACAGCCAGTCCGCCCCGCGTGGGAGTTTGTTGTTGCTCGCCGTCGGCCCCTAGAAGCAGAAAGCTGCCGTGACGGGTGGCTCAGTCTGGCTGGCCGTCTAAAGGTAGCTCTGGTCCAGAGCTCCACTGCTGTTTTGAGTCTGCCCTGCATTGGAGCTCTGTAACATAGGCTACAAAGCCAATCTGCCACTACTACAGCCTCATAGAAGCAGTGGAGCTCTAGTCTGGACCAGAGCTAAGTGTGGGAGTTAGTTTGTTCCGTGACATCGGCCTGTAGAAGCAGAAAGCTGCTTGCACTGTGACAGTGACGTGACGACGTCCCCATGCACCCCCCCCCCATTTAATGGCATTTGTATTGTTAGGACCCGCGATTGATGTTGTAAAGTCAATGTTAATTTCACGTTGGTCCCATTTGCACACACTCAGAGTTCCAGACCCAAACTAACTATCTTTTACCCGGGCAGTGGGCACCTGGACCCCACTTTGGGAACCACTGATAGCCTAGTAGTGAATGATGGGCTGTCACTGTCCTGTGATTTGGACTTGGGTCTTGGTACTTGGCCATGTTGTTAACAACCTGTGTGTGTGTGTGTGTGTGTGTGTGTGTGTGTGTGTGTGTGTGTGTGTGTGTGTGTGTGTGTGTGTGTGTGTGTGTGTGTGTGTGTGTGTGTGTTCTAGGTTTAGGCTGCCAAAATGATCTCATGCCTTTGTTGTCATTTTGCACCACTGTGCAATCCCCCCATACTGTCGATTCCTCTCTGATGGATGCAGACGCAAGCAGACTCATAAATGTCGCTTTGCAAGACTTGCATTGCTTTGTATTATAGTCTGTGTCTAGACAGGCTAGAGCGGGGCATTTATAAATCATGATATGGCACTGATCAGATCGATTGGGGGAATTTGGGGTGACTGACTGACTGACCGACTGACTGACTAACTGCTGAAAATTCATAAATTCAAATGAGTCATTTGACAGCAGTCAGTTAGTCAGTCAGAAAAGGAAGGGAATGTGTCATTTGAAATGACACGTTCCTTCCTTTGGAGTCTGTCTCTTAGACCAGAGACTGAGAGCGTTCATCGTATAGAGTAGACCAGTGGTTTTCAACTTTTTTCCTACCAGGGTCCACTATTTATTCAGCATTTGAGCCACGGACCACCATTTGAGGACATTTCAGCTCTACAGACCCCAAAACCTTTGTCCACAATACCAGGTTGGATTTCGTAAAGAAAACGGTCAAACATACAGATCAAAATGACCATGAATCTTCTACATTCTCTAGTTGTGTAGACTTGGGGCTAATTCACACGATGAATATTTTTAATTCTTGAGATCGTAAACATGAAACCAAATGGACCCGCAAGGGTCCATTTGGTTTCATGTTTACGCTCTCAAAGAGTTCCATCTGGCTAACCAACTGTCCGTCATTTAGCCTGGGGACCACCTGGAACCCTCTCAAGAGCCACTAGTGGTCCCACTGGTTGAAAACCACTGGTCTAGACTGTGTATGTACACGACAGGTATATGATATCTATAGGTCGTTCTTGGCTGAACAATGAAGGCAGCACAGACTCGACCAGACAGCAGTGCTCATGGCTGTTTGCCATTGACACCTTTTATAATAATAACCACCAGCCAGGCTCCATGCAAACAAAGAGAGAGAGACCTGAATAGTCTTTTGTTGGGGGTTTGCAATATGGCAGCACGCATGTACATAATATGTATGTATAGGGTGGCTATGCTTGAATTGGGGCACATATCACGTTTTTGTCAATAACACAATGCTGAAATAATGAAGGAAGTGTGAGTGAGTAGGAGACAATGGCATGCCATAACCTTCTCAATGTTTGGCTTCCCCTTTTTAAATTAAAGGACAACTTTGTTTTTGTTTTTTTTGTATTATCTGCTATAGTCCTAATAAATCCCAGGAAATTATCTTATCTGGCCACAAAAGTTGAAAGGATCTACTGAATGTGAAGGTTGTGTTGTTATGGCAGTTTTACGAGATGCATCTTGAACATTGTGTTATCAAGTCCTTTTTTGCACACAGGAATTGAGTATTCGTTAGTTGCGTTGAGCATTGAGGGCGCAAGTTAAGTGATCGGTGCGCGGTTGGTGGTCGTCGTCCCTCGGGGCACTCCGATTGGCCGGTTGGAGGGGGAAATGTAATTGGGTGATTTAATGGTGACGTAATTGCGAGGTAAATAAGAGACCCTTTATAATTCATGAGTATTATCTCACTCCGCTCGCAGCGCGCAAGTATCTAGTTTATTCATTTCCGATGCCGATACCACAATTTCTGTGTTAGCTGATACTGATACCAAATACCAATACCAGAGATACAATAATACAAATGAAAAAGGATATTGTATGAACTCCACCAACTGGGAATAGCAGACTCCTTACTGTAATGTGCACTTGGGCAACTCTAAAGCAAACTCCACATGGCCCAACATTTCATTTAACTACCATAGTGTCAACCCCTTACCCCTGTGGCAGATCTGCAGTTGGACTGGTATATCTGCCAAAACGACCCGATAATGACAAATAAACATTGATTCCGATACCCATACAGTAATTGCCGAAAAGTAGTAAAGTATCGGAACATCCCTAGTTTATACTGTAATGAGAATGTATGAAATCACAGTTGCACCTCACTTTAGTCATGTGTTACAGTCTAGAGCAGTGCTGCCCACGCTATTTTGACTTGAGAGCTACTTTCAAAATGACCGGCTCAACAAGATCTACACATGAAAAATGTGATTATTCCATTACTGAATATCCATTTCATGGCCATCTAAAAAGTTTGAGCTTTGAAATAGTGGTGATGGTGTTACTTACCATTATAATGTTTAAGAATAATGCACTTATAATGAAAAATAGAGGGGGAGAATTGGAAGGTTTTCTTGTATGTGCTACTACTGACGCTTGTAAATAGTATTTGGGGTTTGAGTTGACAGTTTGTGATGTTGAGTTTAGTCTCTTGCACCCAAAACTAAGAACTTTCATATTGTATCATTTTGTCCACAATTGGGAACTGGAAAATATAACAATTATTCTCTTGAAATGTACGTAATTCAGATGTTTAAATATAATTTAACTGTAACTCTTGAGAGTTAAATATAATGAGTTACAGATCTATAAGGGTCCAATTGCCCCTATCGCCTATGTTCTATATTTTAGGGGACTGTCATGTGATCTACCTGCACGGCCTGTGTGATCTACTGGTAGATCACCATCTACCTTTTGGGCAGCCCTGGTCTAGGGGCACACATTGCATTGTCACAGCTTAAATCCCCTCACAGATATCTTCCACATCGATATGATAAAATGCTGTTTCTCCTCATAATTCACAGCATATTGTGTGTGTGTTGTCCTTCTATTCACTGGCATTCCTTTAGCGTCTGACTGGTGATGACCCTCATGGAACTGCATGTCATGAGAAATGTGAAATGATGAGTGAGTATTAAATATCAGGGGGTTATCTGCTTGGCCCTGCCTGGTCATATGATCCATGTGCCTGTCTGGTTAGGCAGCTTATTGCGTTAGGCAGAGCAGGGTGAAGATGTGGAATAGCTTATCTTATTCCACTGAGTGGACAAGGGCTCTAAATCTGTCGCAGACAGAATGAACTAATCGATTCATCTATCCAACTTCAACCGCTTATCCGTAGTGGGGTCGCGGGGGAAACGGCTCCAGAGACTTCCCTATCCAGAGCAACATTAGTGTAACGTCCTGGGGGATCCCAAGTTCCAGGGAGCACTTAGAGATATGGCTGTACCGGGGTCTCCTCCCAGTGTGGAACATGCCTCAAGGACCTCCCTATAGCGAAACTCTCGAGAGGCATCCTAACCAGATGTCCCAAAAAAAACCCTCAGCTGGCTCCTTTCCCGGCCCTTAAATTTATGTGTTATGTGTTTTTTTTAATCTTGTGAAATTTTTACAGGGACCTAAATTAAATATTATATAAAAAAAAAATCTGATCTGCAAGCTCACAGTGGTGCACTATGAGCTTGTAGATCTGATATTTTTCAATAACTGAAACACCTAAAGAAGGCGTTTCCTTTCAGACTGGGTTAGGTTATGTATTAAGTGTAATAAGCGGGATAATGTATGGCGTTGAACAAGTCACATGTCAGGGATTTCTCTATCTAAAATCACCACAATATTCCTTACATGGTACTATGCGTAGCAGGTCTGTGGCAGCCTACACACAGTCATTTAACGTTTTAGACTTCCACTACCATGTGGACTAGATTATATATACACTGCATAAGCACTGCTAGACTTAATCTTTTATTGAATAATGTCAATACAGTCTATAAACAGCAGCGAGTGTGTTGATAGGAGAGAGGGGCTCTCTTGTAGCCTGGGCTATCCTGCATGTAATTACTATTAAGCCTGTGGTGGTGAAAGCACTAGTCTAGTAGTAGAACTTATGCACATGCTGACATTTTAATGCTGCTGCTGAACGGCTTTGGGGGAAGTGCCTCAAGGGTACCATTTTAGCCTTGGTAGTATTTTGGAAGTGTGTGCGTCGTGTGTGTGCGTGTTACATTTGTGAAATAAATGGGTGCTCTTTTGCAAGACAATGTGCACGCATAGACCTCAAACAGTAGCCTGGACATAGACCTCATACAGTAGCCTGGAACCTAGAGTCATTTCTACGATGAAGTTCAAATTCAACTTCAACTCAGCAACTCTGTCTGGCAAAGGAGGCTATCTCCACGAGTGGGTGTGGCTTAAGAAGGTTGAAATACTGTCAAGGCTTCTGATTGGTCTCTGAAAAAAACAAACTAACGTTTAGGCTTGTTGGAACAACATCCAATCAGAAACAACGGTGCTACACAGCAGGTGATGTCAGGGGAAATTCGAGTTAAGCAGACACTGGCCAGACTCAGTTTTTGGTTACCCATACCGTTTTTGGTTACATGCCTTTATTGGGCAATTAAACATCAATAATAACATCAGTTGTTGTTGAAGTTGCAACAGACACGCAGCATGCATAAAGCTAAAGGTCTGACTCAGAGAGATTTCTGTTTTCAATGATGAAATGCTGCTGCTGGTTTAGACACAGCTGTAGTTAGTTAGTAGCAGTAGTAGTGGTTCAAATCATTTTAAATAGCACTTTAATTTGAAATATCAAATGTGTTTTGCATGCCGCCGTGTTTAGTGGGGCAGACTGGGCATTTAGGGGGGCATTGCCCCTCCATGCCCATGCCTAGATCCGCCCCTCCGTGACATCCAGAAGTTGAATGTTGCGACAGCAAATGAGGCTGGGCCCAGGCTACTCAAACAGAGCTTCCACCCCTGTCCTTTTTTACCCTGTCTGTGAAAACAACTGCCCTTTCCCCAGACATACAACATATGCAGCATTTTACTACATGGTAGTCTTGGGCGGTATTGATTTTTTAATATCGGTATTGATAACGTGTTAATTAGCTCGATATTCGATATTACCGGTATTGACCACGAGATTGCAATGGCGTGCAATCAGAGTTGGACATGTTCCACCAGTCACCTAGTTCTCAGAATTTCGACATTGAGGGGTCAGAAACTGAGCGCTCTGCTGTTCAAGCAGACTAAATAGGGAAAAACTGGAGTTGGAAATACATTGTTTTCAAGAAGCCTAGCCTAAATAAGGGCTATTTTAGGCATGTGTGTAACATGAAAATTGTTTGTATAGTTACAATTAAAAGTCTCATTGCTCAGATTTTAATAGAATACAGTATAATGTCGGTATTTGACGATATTCGGTATTCGATATTTTTTATAGACTCAACGATATTACTCGGTATTGATTTCCAATATCGCGATAAACGGTAATACCGGTATATTGCCCAAGACTACTACATGGTGAAAGAAATACAAAATTACACTCATTTGTCGGCATTGTCAGCCTTCAAGAGAATTTTCTCTTTTTCCCTAGAAATCTCCCGAACTTGAACACAATCATTTGCGTTCAGAAATCAATGCAGTTACACCTACATCTCCATTAGCTAAAGGGTTTCTGGGGTTGCGCTTCGAAAATTGCACATTTTTCAGCACAGTGTCAGCAGTATTTTGCTCCTAAAGTGCCCTCTTATGAGATTTCAACCCCCCCCCCCCCACCCACACCCCTCTTAACACATCCCTCCCTGTTCTTTTTGATTGCATACGTTTAGTGCCGTCCATAAATAAAACATGTATTTACTAATTAGCCTACACACGACGCATCGAGAAGGCTCGTATTCCCCCGTTGCCAGTTCTGCATCAGATAACCACCCAGAGCGGTTGCTTTTAACTGCTGCTGACCTTGTTTGCTTTATTTATGCTTATATCTTTCTTGGGGTGTGTAAAATGATTTAGGACGGCCGTTTTTTAACAACGGCAACACAGAGCCCACAGAGGGGTGGTCCCCTATGAATGTTTAATGACATTATGACAACCGGTGTAAATCACACCCATCATGGCGATTCGATTCAGTATCGATTTCCTGACCCAACGATTCGATTTTTTCTCAGATACTCAAGAATACACCACGATTCGATTCGATTTCGATTTTTTTTTACCCTTTTTTACCTTACAGACTAGACAATGTTTCAAATTCGAAATAAATCAATGAAAGCTGTAATACCGTTATACATTTTATTTGAGAAACAGCAAAGTTGTACTTCACCTAGGCCTAGTCTGAATTACGTCCAGGAGCAAATGGATAAAATAGACCAGATATTTTTATTCATTTATTTTTAAACATGAATCGATACTCTTGCGGACGTATCGATACATCGTATTGTCGGCTGTTGGATCGATACATCGATTCAAAATCGATTTTTTTTACATGTCTAATTATGACAACCGGCATTGTTGAAATAATGCACTCGTTTTATTCATCGCCCGTAGTTGTTGTTGTTCTTGTGTGTTGACATCGCGGACACTCACACTTTTGATTTCACAAGAGAGACGAGAGGCGGGAGGCGAGACAGTGTGAGTAAATGTGGAACGGGCACGTGTGCACGCAGGCACGCACACACACACACACACACACACACACACACACACACACACACACACACAGCTGTTGTTGGTCATCTACATTTAAATTACTTTTCCCCTCTCAGGCACAACAAATCCATTCCGAACCAACAAAACGAGGCGTCCACAAAAACACGAGGCTGAGGACAAACAAACCGGCGTGCCGCAGCGTGTTCTGTGTCAGATTAGAAGCCCCACACGGCCCAGTGAGTAATATCACCGCCGAAGCAATATGCTGCGGCCATATTAAAAAACCTTCCAAAATGTCTGCGTCCCACAGGGGCGAAATCCAAAAGTGACCTCGCCCGCGGGCGCCCAGTTTCAAAAACGGGCGCCCGCTTTCACAAAAACGGGCGCCCGTTTTCACAAAAAACGGGCGCCCGTTTTCAAAAGCGGGCGCCCGTTTTCACAAACAGGCGCCCTTTTCAAAAGGTTATGGTTAGGGTTAGGTTAGGTTTAGGCATAGGTTTACTGAGGTTAAGTTTAGGGTTAGAGTTAGGTTTAGGCATAGCCTAGTTTGTGAAAACGGGCGCCCGCTTTTGAAAACGGGCGCCCGTTTTTGTGAAAGCGGGCGCCCGTTTTTGTGAAAGCGGGCGCCCGCTTTTGAAACCGGCGCCCGCGGGCGAGGTCGCTTTTGGAATTCGCTGGCTCTCTCTGCGTCCCACACAGGGGGGCGAGCATCATTTAGTCTCTGTCGAGTATAAGCAGAGCCTCGTATCACCCCAAAAAATGGTTAATTTTTCAGAGATACAGTTCCAGTTCTATACAAGTCTGTTTACCCGCTATGTTTCTGTATGGCACTTGTAGTGTGCTCAAGTTGGCCTCAGACTGCAATGGGAAGTTCATTCCATATAGTCCAGTAATAATGTAATTTGACCTAGAACTAATTGCAAAAAAATCAAACTCAGCTGATTTTGTATCTTCAGTATATCCTGAATAACAGATAAAAAGTTGCCTGGAATTGTCTGAGGGGAAAGGTTTGAAAATGGCCTCCATTTTCAAAACCCTCTATTGAAGGCAAATATTTTCTAAATTTCATTATGCTTTGAGTAGCAAGTGGCATATCAAACTAGAGTTTCCATGGTGAAAATATGTGCCAAGCCCCTGTATGGGTTGGTATGTAATACAAGTGCTGTGGGCTGAGATGGAGTCTGAAGAGGTGTGTTTTCAGACTGTGACGAATGATAGGGAGTGAGTCTGTGGTTCTGACTGCAATGGGAAGTTCATTCCATAGTTTTGGAGTCAGGAGGGAGAAAAGCTTGGAGCAAGTGAGCACACACACTCATGTGCACACACGCACACACACTTTATTGGACATACAAGGATTCCACCTGACAAGGGACAACATTGTATACACTAGTATAATCGTGAATATGCATAAATATGTATATGCATAAATAATATGCACACAATCACACACGTGGCGTGACCCCTAGGCCTCTACACGCACGTGCACATGTGCGTACACACACACACACACACACACACACACACACACACACACACACACACACACACACACACACACACACACACACACACACACACACACACACACACACACACACACACACACACACACACACACATACGGACACACACACACACGCACACACACACACACACACACACGCCCTGCTTGCCCCAAGTGGTCTTGCTTGCATGTGTGCATGCATGTGCGCGTGTAGTGGGAGTCGTGTTTACGTCCAGCTAACCCCTGGTGTGTAGGGTGGCGTGAGTGGGGTTGGGGCGAGGGGAGAGGTGGTGGGGGTCTGTGCTGCCGCTGCGGTGCATCGTACATAACCAACATACCACCCTGGGGAGGAATGTTGACGCTCCACTGCCTACCAACAGACAGGCCCTGGATTGAGAGCCTCTCTCTCCAGGCATCTGTCATCACACTGGGGCTCAGTTTCAACCTGTGCTGTGGTCCCTTGAGAGGGTTCCAGGTGGTCCCCATGCATGCTTACTTTACTTTGACTTTATTTGTTTATTTAGACAGGACAGCACCAGTTTGATGAACACAGGAGACCGACACAAGCAGAATATGTACACACACATCCCAGTGTAAAACCGGTCAGCTATACAGCTAAATTTCATTTCTTGTCCTCATTAAACAAAACATACAGACACACATTATGTTGGAAGACAATGTTATAGACAGTCTAATATGGAATACGTCTCTAATTGAGGAATGTATGTCTTCATTTTTATGCTCTCAAGTAGTGTTTTTTTTTTCCTTCCTTTTAATAGCGACATGTATCTGAGAACGTTAGAGGTTGGGAATAGCATATGCATTATGCAATGATCTGATTCTGGTTCAGAAGCTTCACACAAGCCAGCGTTTCAGGTGGGCTGGGGTTCATAATAAAATACCCATCGTTTATGTTTCACTGCAGCTTTAAAATATCCATCATCTGAAGTACTGAATTTGCATTTCTGTGCATTTCCCAAAGTATAATATGTCCGTGTTTCTTAAATGGTTGCATTTAGTAATGTGACATGAGGCTAAACAAAAAAAAAACTGAGATGCTGATATAGAATCGTTTACTGTAAATCCGAAGTTAAATGATGTAGCGTACCCTTGGATCCGAACGACCATTAATCTAAACATGCACAGAAATCCACTGTGCATGACGGTTGGCTGCTCGGTTTATCAAGGGATATTTTGGATTTGTTATTAATTAATATAATTATTATAGCGATTTCAACTGTACTAATTGATTGCCAGAGTCTTGTGGTGGGAGTTCTGCTCTGCTTTTGGTCATTTTGTGAGGGTCCCTGGGGCCACGCAGTGAAAGTAAATTAAACCACAAAACTAACGTCATTTGTATTGTTTGTATGTTGAAAGGTAGGGGAAGTGATTTCACCCCCCCCCCCCCCCCTCCAAAAAATGCTCTGTTATAAGGTGTGCAGACCATATATGGAGTTTTCCCCTCCCCCACGTTAGCCGAGGAGCTAATAATCAGGATCAGGATCGAGCAGCAGGTTCACATAGTGTAGTTACTCTTGGGGGCCCCTAGTGCACCAGGCTGGTACTACACCATGAATTTCAAATCACTTACCCTACCTTTGAATTATTTCTAAAATGTTTAGTATTGGATTCTGTGTGTGTGTGTGTGTGTGTGTGGGGGGGGGGGGGGGGGGGGGTGGGTTTGGGGGGGGGTCATCAAATTGTGGTCCTCCGTGGCTCAAATGCTGAATAAATAGTGGGCCCTATAGTATCAAAAAGGTTTAAAACCCACTGGTCTACTACTATAAGAATAGTGAGCATAGAGCATACTGCCCAGCTCACTATCTGAGTGGACTGCGTAAAGCCTGATGTCCTATAGGTGTAAAGTGTTAAGTAGCTTCTTCTGCTTCTCTTCATTGTGTTGTCTGGTCCGGTGAAGGAGGTCTTTGTGTTGAAAAGCCAAGCGGCATCTCTGGAATGGAATGGAGGCCGTGTAGGGCAGAGAGAGAGAGAGAGAGAGAGAGAGATGGAGTGCTGCTGTGTGTCGCATTACTGAGGAGAGGGAGAGAGAGGGAGAGCTGACAGAGAAAGTGCCAACGCGACCACAGACCTGTGTGTCTCTGGGTATTGATTTGTTAGAACAGTGGTTTTCAACCTTTTTGACTCCAGGGACCACCATTTATTCAGCATTTGAGCTACGGACCACCATTAGATTACATTTTCACCCTAAAGACCTAAAACTAAAGAATTCTAGACCCAAAACTAAAGAATTCTTTTGGTTTTGTCCACAATTCCGGGCTGTGTCTGGGAAACAAAACAGTGTAGACTTCTTACAGTAAGTGGTGCTAATTCAGATGAGGATTATTTTAACTCTTGAGAGTGTGAAAATGAAACCAAATGGACCCGCAAGGGTCCATTTGGTTTCATTTTTACATTCTCAAGAGTTACATCTGGTTAACCAACTTTGCATCATTTAGCCTGGGGACCACCTGGAATCCTCTCAGGGACCACTGGTGGTCCCCGGACCACCTGTTGAAAACCCCTGTGTTAGAAGTATAGGATCTGCCTGTCTGTGAGCTCTATTTCTTTAACCCATTGTACAGTAGTTCCTTACACCAGATTATAGCTGCAGCAACATTCTAGCTTTTGACGCTAGATTCTACGGTAGTTTCCGACACTAGATTCTAGTTATTGACACTAAATTATAGTTTCTGATGCTAGGATCTACTTTTTGACACTAGAATCTAGTTTCTGACGCTAGAATTGAGTTTTTTGACACTAGATTCTACAGTTTCTGACACTAGATTGTAGTTTTTCTGAAAAATCTGTGTTCCTGTATCAGTGATGCTAACATATTTCAAGCCAAGGACCACCAGAATTATCCATATTTGGCTGCAGACCCCCCACCTGAAAACATGTTGTTCTAGAAGCAAAAATTTGAGTTAAAAATATTTGCTTCCAAAAGAATGTATTCAGAGATTTGCAGCACATTTTCACAATTTTTCAAAAATAGCAGAACTACAAGCTCATACCGCGCCACTCGGTGGCGCGGTATGAGCTTGTAGATCTGCTATTTTTCAACAGATAAAACACCAAAACGCGTTCAGTACAAAGGGTTAAAGAGGTTCCACCATGAATTTAAAATCCAATTCATTGTATAAATATTGTCCCTTAAAGTGGTAATAAATTCAGCTTTTTAGTTTTGTGTGTTTTTGGTGTTTTCGATCCACACAAATGATCTAGTTTGAACAATCAGTCTTTCATATCATGGAGGGGCTTTAATGGCAATCTCAGCTTGTTTGATTTTGACCTCATAATGATGTCATCAGTGCACCCTACTTTGTATAAGTCCTCCTCTCCTTCAGTCTTCAGTTCCTAATTTGTAAACTGCATTCCATATTTTTGGGGCCAGAAGGGAGAAGAGTTTGGGGCATGTGGAGCGTTGTCCAGGTGTTTTTTTTTGTGTGTGTGTGTGTGTGTGTGTGTGTGTGTGTGTGTGTTTTTTTCCCCCACAAGCCAGTATAGCGGTGTTCACAAACACCAGTGAACACTGTTGTGTGCAGATCAGAGTGTTTGCATGCATGGCCAGTGTAGAATTAAGCCTCTTATGATGCTGTTGAAGCTAAAACTATGCTTTTTTTTTAACATAAGTTGCTTACCATTCGAGCATGCAGCAGGATCTTAAACTGTGTGTGTGTGTGTGTGCGTGTGCGTGTGCGTGTGCGTGTGCGCGTGCGCGTGCGTGTGCGCGTGTGCGTGCCACTTGTCTTAAAATCGGTATGCCACTTTTCAAAAGTGTACATTGTGTGGAGTGACATGCTAAATGCCACTCTTGGAGCTCCATTATTAGACACAACTTGTTACTACTGCACATTAAAGAGAGAAGGAAGATCAGCATGAATCTTCTGCCTGTTGGCAGCAAAACAATACTACTAGTAAGACGTGTCAACTGTCAACTTGTTAAGGGCGAGAAGCGACCGCAGTTCGGTGACTCGTCTTTCACCAAAGTTGGCAAGTCTCCTGTTTTCATGAAGTTGGCAACCCTCCCTGTTTTCATGAAGTTAGCCCATGTCTACACAACTAGAAGATTAATGGTCATTTTGATCTGTATGTGTGGCTGTTTTGTTTTCCCCAAATCCATATTGTGGACAAAAGCAAAATAAATCTTTAGTTTTGGGGTTCTGTGGGGGCTAAGATGTCCTCAAATGTGGCTCAAATTCTGAATAAATAGTGGGCCCTGGTATCAAAAAGGTTGAAAACCACTGATCTAAGAGGGCTGGGCCCACTGCTATTACTAGAGCTGATTAAGAGCACTTGGCTCTGGTAGTCTTGGCATGGATGGTGTTGCCTGTTCTTATGATTAGCGCCAAACGTCTTGTGTACTGTATATACGCTGAACGCCCTGCTGCAGGCCAGGAGGCAGTACAGTATATTATCACCTCAGCTGGATGCAAGGAGGAAATCTAATACTGCACTGTGTATCCAAATGAAACGGTTTACTTTTCTGAATCGCAGTGGTTTAGTGCTTTCTTGTCTTACTTACACCGTTATTTAAATTGCATTAGAGAGAGACTGAGAGAGAGACTGAGAGATGGAGAGGGGGGGAGAGGGAGAGATGTTTAGAGTTTAAACTAGAGCAGGGGTTTTCAACCAATGGTCCGGGGACCACCAGTGGTCCCTGAGAGAGTTCCAGGTGGTCCCCGTACAGGCTAAATGATGGAAAGTTGGTTAACCAGATGCAACTCTTTCAGAGCGTAAAAATGAAACCAAATGGATCCTTGCGGGGTCCATTTGGTTTCATGTTACACTCTCACGAGTTGAAATATTCATCATGTGAATTAGCCCCAAGGATTATTATAGGTATGGATTTTTCATTTTAGGTTATAGTTTTAGTTAGTTTTTACGATTTATTTTTTAATTTAGCGCATTTGCTAGTATTTATTTAGTTTTTATTTTTGTAAAAAGTTTTAGTTTTAGTTTTTTTTCATACCATACTTTTTTGTCCTTTTTTTTGTAATTGTGTGATACCATATGGTGCTGAAAACTGCCACAAAAAGTTTATAAAAAGTTATATATTATAAATGGCATACTGTACACATTGATAGAATACAATACATATTGATAGAATTTATTTGTAGTTATTATTTAGTTTCAGTTAACAGATTTTTTTTTTAAATTTAGTTATCGTTTTTCAGTTTTAGTTTTAGTTGACTATAAAAACACTGCGGCAGAGTTTCCATTCAGAAGTTGAATGTTGCCAACGCCAATGGAGGCTGGATTCCAGGTTCTATAATCCGGAAAGAAAGGAATAAAAAAAATGTGTTCGTTTTCTCTGTCCATCTCTGACACAACACCATTATCAGCTAATGACACACACACACACACGCGCACACACACACACACACACACACACACACACACACACACACACACACACACACACACACACACACACACACACACACACACACACACACACACACACACACTCCAAAAATGACCATTAAAAATAAATGCTGCTATCTGTGTAGCGCTGTGTGGCGTAGTAATGGACACCGTGGGCTGGCAGGGGCGGATCTAGGCATGGGCATGGGGGGGCAGTCTGCCCCACCAAACATGATGGCATGCAAAACAACCCAAGATATTTCAAATTAAAGTGCTTATATTTAAAATGATTTGAAACACTACTACTGCTACTAACACAGCTGTGTCATCACTAAACCAACAGCATTTCATCATTGAAAACAGAAAACTCTCTGAGTCAGACCTTTAGCTTTAAGCATGCTGCGTGTCTGTTGCAACTTCAACAACAACGATGTTATTGATGCTTTACTTGCCTAATAAAAGTCCTGTAACTGAAAATGGCACGGGTGTGGCTTTATCGCCCATGTCGCTTCGCGCCACGGGCGATAAAGCCGCACCCATACCATTTTCTCCTGCCCCCCCTAATTGGGAAATGTTTACAATCCGCCCCTGTGTGAAGGGGATCCACGCAGCGGAGTTCAGGATGCAGTGAATTATACATGCTGCATTTGTTAAGCGTTGTGTGCTATAATTGCCCTGCGCAACACAATAGTGGGAGTATCTGACATCCATGGGCTCTCTGCAACGCTCCAGTGTCCGACGCTACACGTAATACCTCTCTCTCTCTCTCTCTATCGCTCTGTCCTTCGCTCTGTCACACATGTGCACGTACACACACACACACACACACACACACACACACACACAACACACACACACACACACACACACCACACACACACACACACACACACACACACACACACACGCACACACAGGATGAATGAGGACAACACAGCTTCAGCTTTATCGGTGTGAACGTGCATTTTCTCTCTCGCACACACACACACACACACACACACACACACACACACACACACACAGCTACAGCGTTGATTAAGAAGCCTTGGCTGGCTATAGGCCTGGCACTGCCCTGTGGCAGGTTGGTGGGTGAGGGCTGGAGTTCTGTCCCCCTGGGGCTGTTGGCTGAAATGTTGGAGCACTTTACAGATAAGTGACATCCAGTGTGTGCGTGTGTGTGTGTGTGTGTGTGTGTGTGTGTGTGTGTGTGTGTGTGTGTGTGTGTGTGTGTGGTGTGTGTGTGTGTGTGTGTGTGTGTGTGTGTGTTGTGTGTGTGTGTGTGTGTGTGTGTGTGTGTGTGTTGTGTGTGTGTGTGTGTGTGTGTGTGTGGTGTGTGTGTGTGTGTGTGTGTGTGTTGTGTGTGTGTTGTGGTGTACTCACTCTACAGTGTGTGGACTATATGTAAACTACTTACAAACAATGTCTGGGGAAACCTCACACACACAGTCGTTCCTAGGACAGTCCTCTAGACTAGACTGGTGGTTTTCAACCTTTTTCATACCAGGGCCCACTATTTATTCAGAATTTGTGCCACGGACCACCATTTGATGACATTTTAGCCCCACAGACCCCCAAAACAAGAAAGATTTCTTTTGCCACATTTTATTTTGTCCACAATTTCAGGCTGGACTTGGAAACAAAACAGTCATACGTATTAATCTTCTACATTCTCTAGTTGTGTAGACTTGGCTAATACAGATGATGAATATTTTAACTCTTGAGAGTGTAAAAATGAAACCAAATGGACCCGCAAGGGTCCATTTGGTTTTCATTTTTACGTTCTCAAGAGTTACATCTGGTTAACCAACTTAGCTGGGGACCACCTGGAACCCTCTCAAGGACCACTGGTGGTCCCCGGACCACCGGTTGAAAACCTCTGCTCTAGACTAGACCGGTGGTTTTCAACCTTTTTCATACCAGGCCCACTATTTTATTAGTTTACTACTTCAGAATTCGAGGCACAGACCACCATTTGATGACATTTTAGCCGACAGACTCCGAAAACTAACGATTTATTTTGCTGTTGTCCAGCCGGATTTGGGGAACAAAACAGTCAAACATACAGATCAAAGAGACCATTAATCTTCTTCATTCTATTGTCTACACTTGGGGCTAATTCACATGATTAATATTTTAAATCTTGAGAGTGTAAACACGAAACCAAATGGATCCACACAAGTCCACACGATGGTTTCATGGTGGGACATGTGCCCAGAAGGGGCACCTTTCTAGTTAGGGCTTCTTGGTTGGCTTGTGGTTTCGGATTCCTGGCTTCACTAAGGTGTTTTGCCGCCATGCAGACAGAGATGTACCCTCTAGCATTTCATCCTAGCAGGAGGAGAAAAAATCCCAACTGAGTTAATAGCACAGGCGGCAGACCCCACACAACACTATGCAAGCGGCGGTCCGTCGTGCACCCCCCACGGTGCACCCCCTGTGGTGGCGTCTTCTGTGTGTGTGTGTGTGTGTGTGTGTGTGTGGGGGGGGGGGGGGGGGAAAATGAAAAAAGCTAATGGCAGTGCTAACGGTTTTGATTTGAAGTGATGAATATAAATTATACCAAGTATATGCCGTATAACACAAAAACCTGTATAAAACCAGGTTCATTTACTGTATGTCAGTGGTTTTTCAATCACAATCAACAACCCACTGTCCGGGTCCCCAGGGTAATGGGTGGAAGGTTGGTTTTACCAGATGAAACTCTTTGAGAACGTAATACACTCAAGAGTTAAAGATATTCATCATGTGAATTAGACCCAAGTCAACACAACTAGAGAATGTAGAAGAATAATGGTCATTTGATCTGTACTGTATGTTTGTAACTGTTTGTTTTTTTTCTATCCTCCAGGCCTGCAATTGTGGCCAAAAACAACAACAAAACATCAGT